>NDGN010236485.1:0-11377 GCA_002564285.1 Tympanoctomys barrerae
ACATCTATTGTCAGTACATGCGCATTTTACCTTTGACCTAATCCAATGGAGCTTTGCCTTGTGGTAGTTCTTTCTTCTTCTTCTCCTCCTTTCTTTCTGAATTTTTAGGGAACGGTTTACAGGGAGTTCAGGGTCTCACTACTAGTGAGACTCTAGTGATTCTGTTTACTGCCTCCCAACTGCTGGGATTACAGGCACCACCACACCCAGTCTCAATCCCTGTCTCAGCATGCACTAGGGGCAGGGCCGGCACATCAGGCTCGAGATTGAACCCCCAGCCCCTGCAACTGCTTGCAGCCGCTTTAACTTGCTGAGCTATTTGGCCTGCCCTCCAAGTGTAGTTCTTACACTTGGAAATGACTTACAAATGAATGGGGGGTGAAGAATACTCTACATTACCAAGATCATTTAGTAGTGTGATGTCAAAACTGCAAGGGAAGCCAAAGTTAATTATTAAAAAGAAGTGTGACTTAAAAGACAGTTAAACAAAACCAGTTTACAAAATTGGGAGGTAATGTAGGTAAACACCTTTTCATTCCACTGAGGGGACAAGTACCAGAGTAGAACGGCTCAGAGGAGGCGGTTTATTTCGCTTATGGTTTCAGTCTACAGCCAGAAGGCCCCAAGGAGGAATGTCATGGTGGATGGGCTGGCAGTGGAGAAGGGCTCAAGCCCTCAAGGAGCAGGGGGAGGAGCTCACCATAGAGGAAGGCGCATCCCAGTGGCTCACTTCCTTCAACTACATCTCACTTGCTAACAACCCACTGGGCTCTGACCTCACCAGTGGATTCATCTGCATTATGCAATTAGAGCCCTCAGGGTCCCATCAGGTCCCCAGAGCCCAGTAGCCAACAACCACAGTCAACACAATGAGCCTTTGGGGGACGTTTCAGATCATGGCCGTAGCAGTGGGACCCACTCTATGCCTTTCCCACTGAGCAGGCTTGGTCTGGCCAACTCTCGTCTGGAATATTCATAAATGTAATCGTCAGCTAACTGTCCACTTACATGTACTTGTATGAAATCATAAGTAGTCATTTACCTGACTGTTCACTGATTTTCTCAGATTGTTTCATTCCTTTTTCCCCTTAAAACTCAGTTTCTGTATGTACACTGATACATTTCGGCCAATGCTGCAGCCTGATACCTGGTGAACAGCAGGACTCATTTAATCATCAAGCAGTATCATCGAGGTTCTATTTTATGTCTTGGAATAGTTTTTAAAGAATGATTTAACTGTCCTCAAGGAGCTAATTTGATTTACCATGGTATAAGTGTTAACCTCATTAAGGATCTGGTGGCAAAGATTGTTAGACCCTCTCTCAAACGGGGGGGCATTTAGGGGAATACACTGGAAGTCAAGCATGATTAAATCATGCTTTATCTTTTGAACTAGGATACCATTTCCTGGGCTGAGCTGTGGCCAAGTCTGATTAGTTGTGGCAAAATCAGTAATCTTTAAATTCAAAAAAGTTTAATTCTAACAGCAGCTTCAGCGTTGGGGCGTTAATATAAAACATCATTTGACTTCTCCGGTTTATTTTCTACTCAGAAGAGCTGCTCACTGCCAGGCGATCTTGCGAGTCTTAATTGGCCAAGTGCCACATTTGATTTTGCTGGTGAGCCCTGTGGAGACTTTCCACAGCTGGGATTATGGCATTTTTTGTGTTTAAAATTGGCAGGCTGCCAGGCGCGGTGGTGCGTGCCTGGAATCCCAGCACTCAGGAGGCTGAGGCAGGAGGATTGCGAGTTCTGCTGTGAGTTTGCGGCCAGCTTGGGCTACAAAGTGAGTTCAAGGTAAAAAAAAAAAAGGCAGTCAAAGGGGCATCTGCACCTCAGGTTAGAAGTCCACATGTATGTGTGCTCTGCTCCCAATGGGGCCTGCAGCACAGCGGGCTTTGCCCCACAAAGTGTCCCGCTGACCTGGCTCAGTGTTCCCCATCTCTTTGAAATCCTCTTTCCAGTTCCAACTTCAGTTTACCGAGGAGTGAGGTGAGAGACAAGCACAGCACTCCAGGAAAGAACTTCTAAACCTACCAAACTTGAGCACCCGACTCAGCAGTCTTTCTCTAAAGTGTCCTGTAGCTACTCTTCCTGCACACCCACTCTCCCGAACCTTCCCTTTCTCAGAAGCACAGGCCAAGAGCGCTGTGAACAAATACACTACAGGTTTCAGCCAATTCCTTGCCCAAGGACAGCACTGTTCCTGACCTGACCTGGGAAGCCGGCCAGGTTCTCGCACCCTCAGGGTGCCCGGGCCGGGGGCTCCCAGGAGGCAGGCGAGGTTTAGACGATCGAATAGGAGTCCGTAGGTACAGGGAGAAGTCGAGGCTCGGCAGGGCCCGGGCTGGGTGCTTCCCCGCCCAGCCCAGCCCAGCGCCGCGCGCGCCAGCTCCTTTGTCTCCGCGCCTCTTCCTCCTCCTCCTCCCGCCGCTCCGCGCCCGGGGCTGCTGACGCGGCCCGCAGGAACGCGCTTCCGGAGGGAGCGGCGGGCGGCTTCCTGCGGCGGCCCCGCCTCCCCGCCTGCTCTCCCGCGGCCGGGGAGGAGGCGCCCGAGAGCCAGGCGGCGGCACCGGCCGGGGAGCGGCGCGGACGAGCGGCGCCGGGAAGGTAGGGCGGGAGGGCGTCGGGGAGGAGGCCGGCGGGGCGCGGTCCGCGGCAGCGCCAGGGCGCATGGCCCGGCCCGGTTCCGCCGGGCGCGGCGCTGTCCCGGCGAGCTGCGGGCCGAGGCCCGGACCTGACCCGGCGGTTCCGAGGCGGCCGCTGCTTTGTCCCCGCTTCCGTCGCCGCTGCCCGTCCGGGCCGAGCACTGCGGCACTGGGAAGGGGGCGCTGCGGGGAGGCCGCGGGGCCGGGATCCGGGCGGCCGGGGGTCGGAACCAGCACCGGGACGCGGGGCCCAGGCCCGCCCGGCTCGATCCCGGTTCCCTGCCGGAGGCCGCATGGATGGGACCCTGTGGGTGCGTCCCGGAGAGTTGTATCCCCGGGGTGTGGGTGTGATCCGGGACTTGGCACCTCCGGCGGGGTCCCCGCGAGAGGCGCGGCCGTGGCCCTGGCTGGGAGGGGATCGCGGGCGCCTGGGCCCGGCGGGGGGCGGGGAGCTGGGGTGTTGCTGCTCCCCGATTCACAACCAGAAGGACTGGGGTTCAGGGAGCTGCAGGAATCCGCCTGCGGCCCTCCTGGAGCCCCCAGTGCCTACTCCAGAGCTGAGCTCGAACTAAGTAACCTTCCCCAGCAGCAGTGTAGTTGTGAAGATCAAACGTCAGACTTCTGACCATTCTCTTCCCTTCTTGGAATATTAGATTTTTCCAGCAGCTCACAGTGTCAACGATAGCATTACCGGTAAGATTTCTTTGGGGCCTCGTTCCACGTAGGTGCTTAGGTGGTGGGATTGCTAGGTGGTTCTGTATTGTTTTGATGGTATAAAAATAAACGGGTTGAATTTTGATGAGATTCTTTAGGCCATATATTAGGACACTTTTAATAAATGAATGAGGAATCTTGTTAGAAGTCACCAAATCCCTCAGTGTGGACATCAAGGTCCAGCTATTCTGTATGTGGACATTAAGAGGACTTAAGACTCCTGTTAATAATGTCCATATTTTAAGTAATTTTGGTTCATTGATCCTTATTAAGTAGGTCCCTGAAGATGATAAAATGAGAAATAGAAATCACAGAAAACAGATGAGTCTTTTGTTTCCAGGCTTTTGGGGAAAGTAGACTTCATTATTAGAATGTTAATTAAAAAGGGAATTGGTTAATACTTAAGTAAACAGAGCAAATACACTCCAGCCTCCCTCACTTCCTGACTTCACAGACATAGTTTTAAGTATTTGATTTTTTTAAAAAAGAACATAAGGCTTTACAAACACTCCCATTAACAATCCGTGATGTGAAAAATAGGGAATCAGCAGTTTTGAAAAACAGTGCATTTTGTCATTTGGCATCCAACACAGGGTCCTTCGTCACTCTGCCTGGTCAGTGTAGTTTAAATCAGTCTGCCCCCAGCTGCCATTGCTGACTAAAATGTGGCTCTGAGTTGATGTCAAAGAATTCCTGACTCCAGAAAGGGCGCCGGAAATCTCTCCTCACTTTGTCACATTGAAAATGAATCTGATGGTCTGGCCTGGTGCTGGTTTTCTTGCAAATGCTAGTTGTGTCATTATTGTTTAGCTTCTTGTTGAATAAACCATGGCATATTTACGCGGGGTGTGCAGGACAGTATTCAACCCAAGGACGCTAATTCCTCACTAGTGTTTAGTGCGTATTCTGGTTTTCCCTGAACTGTTATCAGGGTGGTGAGATAAAGCATCCTGGGACTGCTCAAAGTTTCAGAGAATGTTTGTGTTCCGAAGAGTTTTAATTTCTGCATGTGTAACAGGCTGAATTTATCAGAGCACTCCGATGGAGTACTGTTAATTTTAGATTGCCCCACTTTTATGTGAGGTGGGTGAGGCTATGGGTGGAGCGGGAGAGGATTATACAGTGGAAGTGTGTAAAAAAGCCTGAATTGCTGTTGGCAGTGTTTATTCTGAGCTAGTTGTAGGTTTTGAGGCTTGTGTCTTTTTATCTTGCTGCAGAGGATGGCTTTCTTGGGGAAGGAGGGGCGGGGTGCTTCCCTCAGGCCTCTGAAATAGCAGCCTCTTTGGCTGCAAAAAGTTCAAAGAATGTCACATCCATGCACTGCCTTAAATTCAGAATATCGGCTGCCTTAGAATAGGTCAGTGAGTTCAGGAAAGCAGCGCTGCTGCTTCGGGTGTTGTGCTAGAAGGGCCCAGACCTGCCTTGGGAAATTCCTCATCCATTCTAGAAAGGATAAGTAGAAGGCTGAGAACTTCGCTTTCCAGAGTGAAGTTTTGTTTATAAGTTTAATATGGGTTTTTAAAAGTCAGCTAAATTTAAGCTTTTTGGTTTGTGGCTTTTGAAGATAGGTTCACAGTATGATATGGAAGCAATGTGCTTAGTGTGTATATGTCACCTCATGAAATGTATGAAAAAGCCGCTTGAAATTATATACATATACACATATGTGTGTATGTGAATATTTATTTCTTACTTACAGGACCAGAATTATTATACAGGGCTTCAAATACAGGTTCATGACCCTTAGGGTATGTAAAATGACTTGGAGTGATGATACATGTATTTGCAATTTTATAAAGCGTAAGGTTTTTATTATGATTCTTATGATTACTGTAATTTATAATATCTTACTATGTTGCTACCGAAGAAGTATGCATATTCTAATCTGGAAATAAATGTATATATTTTGGGTAACATATACTCCTTAAGTTTTTTTTTTCTTTTTCTCTTTGTGGTCCTGGGCCTTTGTGCTGAGCTATGTTCCTAGCACCTATGTTCCTAGCACCTTCCTCCTCTTTAAATTTTTGAAATAGGTTCTTGCTTAGTTGCTAAGCTGCTTAGTTGGTAAGATGGGCTTCTTGTGAGCTTCCTGCCTCAGCCTCCTAAAGTACCAGGATGACAGCACACCCAGCTACTCCCTTTTCTGGTCTTAGGAGTGGTGAAGAAAGGCTTTGCAGATCCCTGGTGTAGGCAATCATAGATTGAGGTTGGATACAGAAGCACTGTATTGAGGAAGGAACACGATTTGGCGTCTGCAGTAAAAGGTGAGAAGTGCAGCGTGAGCGGCTCTGGGGAGGGGGTGCCCTCTGAGGGGGCTGGCTGGGCAGCGCACCCACCCACACACCCACACACCCACACACCCACACACCTACCCACTTGCTGGCTGCAGGAAGGGGAAATGCTGAACTCAGCCACTAGAGGGGGCTGGAGTGTGGTGAATGCTCAAGGCAGACCCTGAGAAAGATGCTTGGTGGGACTTGGGGCTTGGCGGCTCAGTCTGTTGCATCAGGCTGTGTGGGGTGCAGGGCAGTGCGACCCAGGAACCCTCAGTGGGCCCGGGTGAGTGAGAGGAGTACGGTCTAGAAAAGCAGTATGTCCCCTCTGTTTCTCCTCTGACTACTAGTTCTTTGAATGACTGTCCCAGAGGCGCCTTTCAGGGAGAGAGATGGCATAGTTCCCATCCTCTTGCGGTGGTTTCCTTGGGGCGCCTTGGAGAAGCACGTGAGAAAGCAAAGGCCTGCCCCTGGCAGAGGAAGCCTGGGCTCCCCTGCGTGCCCTGCTGATGAATTCCAAGTGACCAGTGTTGGAATGCCACATCTTCCGGGCCTTGGCTTTCCCACCTGCCCTGCAAGGTGGGATGCAGGGTTCCTCACCCTGCTGCCTGGCCTGAGTGCTGCAGACCACGGTTCTGCCCACGCAGAGGTTCTGTCCTATGAGTACTGTGCTCCCCAGTCGCCCTGGAGCAGCAGGTGCTGAGCCAGATGCCCTGTGCTGTGAGCCTGTGCTGGTCCCGCTCTTGGTTGGATGACTCAGCTTTGCGTGATGCAGAAGCCTGTCCATCCATCACTGTTCTGAGCCTCAGGGACCGAAAAATGCCGTACTGAGTGACTGTAAATCACTGAGTTGGCGTGGCCTGGCATGTTCAGTGAATGTCTAGTTGGGACACGTTCTGTTCAGGAAAACAGCACCAAGGACTGTTTATGCAGCGCCCCATGTGGTATGAGGTGTGCTACGTGTTGTGAATGCAGAAATTTTAAAAAAGTATTACAGTAAAAGATACAGAGCCACGACGCCTGCTTTGCTTCAAATGCACTTAGCCCGACCTTTCAGCTGCTCTCTGAAGCCCTTCTGGAAATCCTCTTTCACCAGGGTCTTCACGGGGCATGACAGTGCTACTGCTAGCGCCACCTGGTGGGCTCCTTTCTCCCTGTGTCTGGCGCTCCGTGACTCCTGGCTCTTCCCAGGGTGAAAGCAACTGTGAAAAGTAAACATTTTGAATCCGTTGAGGAAATCCAGGCTGCCACAGCCACCCAGCTCGGCCCTCAGTAAAGAGGTAGGGCATTCTGAGGAGGATGAAGGATGATTTAATAAATGCTATAATAGATGTACAAAACTAAACATCTGCCATATTTTGTATCACACCTCATATTCTCTTTAAATAAAAGTATTGAAAAGCAACTATACTTATACTTCATAGCACAAATGAAAACAAAACACATAGGTTACAAGAGTAGTAAAATATAAAATAGTGTTAACTTGCCAGAAAGTTTGCAAGTCATATTCTCTTAATAACTTTTTAATTTTTTTTTTTTTGAGATAGGGTTTCACTATATGTTTCAGGCTTCACTCCTGCGTCAGGCTCCTGAGTGCTGGAATTGCACTCTCGTAATAGCATGTGAGAAAAAAAGGTCAGCATCGGCTTAAGTGGTTTTGGAAGACTTGGTGGAGGAAAAGGGCCCTGAGCTTAGAATATTGTGTGTGAAGGTAAGGGTGACAGGTGGATGACAGAGCCAGAGCATTACACACAGCTACATTACGTAAAAGTATTGTAGGAAATCAGACAGGGCAAGGCTCCCGGAGGCCTGGTGCAGGAGACGAGAACACATCACCGCTGTGGCTGGAGGCACGTCCGTCCATGGCCAGGTCTGAAGATAAAGGCGGAATGACGGGCTCTATGTGCTTCCTCGCGCACCGAGCAATGCGTTATAATAGAGAGCACCTAGTTCAGGAGAGGCTAGATGAACACTCGCCACCCGGGTGGGTTCCTCTGTGACCTGCTTGCTTGCTTGCCTAATGCTATGTGTGAGGCATGTATTAGAATGAAGGCCTGAAGTCTTAAGTCTCATCTGTCAAGGGACACAGACATGGATACAAGTAGTTGTGATAGAAGTTCGAATAAAGTAAACACCCTTTTATGCATCCGTGAAGGTCTGTCGTTTACCTTGGTAGCTCGCTGCCACAAGAAGTGGCGCATACTTGTAATCCCGGAAACTCAAGAGACTGAGGCGGGAGCACAGACATTTGAGGTCAGCCAGGGCAAGTTAGTGAGACCTTGTCTCAGGATGAAGTGATGTTGCTGGGCTTGGGGATGCTGTAATCCCAGAATTCAGAGGCTGGGGCAGGAGGATGCTGAGCTGCAAGTTCAAGGCCAGCCTGGGGTACATAGTGAGTTCAAGGCCAGCCTGAACTACATAGTAAGACCCTGTCTCAAAAGAAAAAGAAAAAAAAAGTGTGCATATGTGTGCTCGGATATACGTAGTTCAGTGGCAGCTCACCCCTGGGTTGGACTCCCCCCCAAAAATAAATTTGGGGACCATAAAGACAGAAGTATTTAATTTTGTGTATTATTCTTGAAGATGCAATGAAGGCCAAAAGAAAGGCAGAAGGGGATAAGAAATATTAGCATTTTGTTTTGCTGAGAGGGAATATAGTTTTAGTCCAGAAATAAATTTTTTTTGTAAAATCAAGAGCCTACCATTTACAGTATGAAAGCCACACTGTAGTATATAACTATTAAGTGAATATATAAATCACTTTTCATATTCTATAAAGTTAAAATAGCAATTTATTAGATCTGTCCCCTAGATCTCCTATTTTATGCCTTATGTACGATTTCATGTAACTTCAGTGCTTCTTCAACCTCTTCCTCTTCCTTCTCTTCCTCTTTGTCTTCCTCCCCTTCCTCCACCTCCTCCTCATCCTTGTCCTCTTTAATCTGTTTGAGACAGGGTCTTGCTGTGCAGTTCAGGCTAGCCTTGAGCTCACTTTGTAGCCCAGGCTGGCTCAAACTTGCAATAATCCTCCTGCCACAGCCTCCCAAGTGCTGGGATTACAGGCTCACACCACTACGCCTGACAGAAGTAGTAGTGGTTCCTACAGGAAGAGGTTGTAGTCTAGTAAAAGATTTAGTATTACAATGTCATATTAGGCAAAATATGACAAAAACCACAGTAAGGGTTGTGCTGTTGGTTACAGGAGCATTGGTGGGTTAGAAGTCACCGTGGGAGTGCAGATCAGCGGGGAGTGTGCCAAGTAGAGTTAAGATCCTGGGTTTCTCCCCAGAACTAGACGAGAAAGATGGAGAAGGACCACAAGTCACTCACTGGATTCTTAGTTTAGGAGCTGGTCACCTGGGAGTGGCTTTGTGAGCAGGAAAATCCAGTAACCCAAGGAATTGTGATCACTGCAGAGGTATTTGTGGCTGAGAGTTTTCACATTCATAGTCATATCTTATCCTCCCCCCAATGCTGAAGTAGATCTTCCTAGCTTATCAATCTAAGAAATGAGAATTTAGACAACGTCTACTTGAATTGAGTTTCAAAACATTTATTGTACTGTGTATTGAAACTATACCTTGGGCTTTACCCCTTTTTACTTTGGTGGAGGAGTGAGTGAGACAGAAGGAGGAACTTTGAATGGTCTGCTTAAAAAGTAGACTGGGGGGGCGGGGAGATGGGTCAATAGGGTCTGAGTTCAATCCCTGGTTCTGCCAAAAAAAAAAAAAGACTGGGAAAAAGTGGACTGGGAACAAATCTCAATTCTCCTTCTCCGGGATGATGTGGAACAAAAGTGCTCACTGTCCTTGCTGCTGCTGTCGGGCTTGCACGGGCCTTGCACGGGCTACGTGTGAGCCTTCTCTACCTCTGAGCTGCACCCTATGGCCCTCAGTCTGAGGTGGCCTCCCAGAGTTGCCAGGCTAAGCTGAGATGTGGGGTTCTCCCCGGAAGACTTTCTGTTAGAGATGCCCCAATTCGAAGTCGGTGCATGCTTCACGCCCTTACACTGTGGCCTGGGTGGGGATGGGGCTTGCTTTCCCTGCCCTTGTTTCCCTGGAGGTGCTGAGTAGAGTCTCGCTAGTGATGCGTTTTAGTTCATCCTGCTAATGCTGTAATTTTTGTAGGTTATCTGGCTGCATTGTGAGCCGTCTTGAGATTTCACATTGTTTTGTGAACCAGTAGCACTGGGGCAACCAGACATTTGGTGTTGGAGTTCAGCAGCAGGCTACTGTTGTTATGGATTGGAAGGGATTCATATTTCTTAAAAGCTTTTTTCTTCTGGGTAGGATTAGTGGATTTTGGGATAATTCTAGCTTAAACGTGTGTTGAGGTTCTCTCCCCATGAGTGGTGGGAGCGAGAGAGGCTTCATTCACAAGCCGTGTTAGCTCCTCGTGTGAGTTCTTGGGTCTCTTCTTTTTTCTCACCTCAGTTTTTTTTCCTTCTCTACCCTTTCTGCTAATTTTTAAAATTTTTATTTAATTTTATTATTTTTTTAATTTTAGGACAGGGTCTATAGGGTGTACAGGGTCTCACTGTGTAGATCAGACTTGTGATCCTCCTGCTTACGGCCTCCCAAGAGCTGGGATTACAGACCCACGCCACCACGACCTGTCTCAATTGCCATCTCAGCAGGCCCGGGGATCAAACTCCCGGCCCTTGTATCAGCCTAAGCAGGCATTTAAATTTTGATAATCATTAACTTTTGCTTATTATTTAGGTCAAAAAAACTCACTAGTCACCACCCAACCTCTTCCTGCTAGACGGAGGGGAGAGAAGTGCTGAGTTTTAATTGTTCTCCCTATAAAGAGTAGATGTTCTGCTGCAGTATGAAATCATCCCAGCTCAGCCTCTGCTGGTGCAGGGCCCAGTGTCGTCTGTGTCTCTTCCATTCCTGTTCTTTCCATTTTGTTATTCTCTATGGGAGGCGTGGTTATTCCTGGGCTCCTTCAGCTTGGCCGTGTTCTTCTGGAATGTGCTCCTTTTTAATATTAAAGTATTATTGACATTTATTTCTTCCATTATAAAAAAGCAGATGCAAATGATGGTGCTGAAACAACTTGGGATGAATCTTGCTTTATTGTATTTGTAGGAAAGATTTATGCTGTTTCATATACAGGTATGAAAATTGTTCCCACCATAAGGTGAAAAGGCTTACATGTGTTATAACAGAAAAGCGAGTATTTGAATGATAAGAATTTTTAGCTTTTCATATTAGAAATTAATTGCATTGAAAGCCTGGGCTTTTCATTCAGCTCTGGATTCCTGTTACAGCTCTCTCACAGGCCTGGCATGTGGTAGGTACACAGGAAATTATTTGTTGACTTGAATGTTAGTATTTGTTTAAGGTTTTATAGGAAGAAAATTAAGGATACTTTTTTCCTCCATAAGAAAAGAGTTTTCTTTTAACACTGTGAAATTCTACTTTTTTAAAAAGTGATTGTTTGTCAGGACTATAATTAATTTCAGCAAAAGTAATACAGGTTGAACATCCCTAATCTGAAATATGAGATGTTCCACAATCCAAAATTGTTGGAGCACAGCATGCTGTGCATGAAGAGGCTGCTCCATCGCTGACCTACTGTCACAGGCGTAACCGCATCACGTTGCCTTCAGGCAGGGGGTATATAAAACGAAATGCATTGTGTTTGGACTTGAGTTCTGTTTTTTTATTTTTATTTTTATGTATTTAGTACAGGGTCTACAGGGTCTCACTACACAGATTGGACTGGTAGTGATCC
>NDGN010236709.1:0-11645 GCA_002564285.1 Tympanoctomys barrerae
TATCTGTGTATTCAAAATGGTTAGAATAGATATATAGTTACATTCTCTTAATGAATATAGGGAATTGTTCTAATAGTGTTTGTAACTAGGATATCATGTCTGCATCTTGTACAGCAAATGACCAATGGGAAGAGAGTATGCAGTATGTTAATTATTGAAACTGTCTTACCAATTTAATTTTAAACTGTCTCATTTCTATTTGTTTCTCAATAAAATTATGGGGGAAAAAGTTAAATTATCATTATTGGCAGATGACACGATACTCTGCATAGAGGACCCCAAAAAGTCTACTGAGAGTCACGTAGATTTAATAACCACATTCAACAATGTAGCAGGATACAAAGTCAACATCCAAAAACAGGTGGAATTTTTATACAGAAGAAATGAGCACACTGAGACAGAAATTAGGAAAAACATGGGGAGATGACTCAGTGGAATAAACGCCTCCTTGGCAAGTGCGAGGGTC
Organism: Tympanoctomys barrerae; assembly: GCA_002564285.1. Lineage (NCBI taxonomy): Eukaryota > Metazoa > Chordata > Mammalia > Rodentia > Octodontidae > Tympanoctomys > Tympanoctomys barrerae. Next base: position 467 of record NDGN010236709.1, read on the forward strand.
TGAGTTCAATCCCCATTTCCGCAAAAAAATAAAAAATAAAAAAATAAAGAATTAAAAACTGAAATACTTATGAATCAGTCTCACAAAGGACACAAAAGATTTATACAGTGAGAATTACAGTACTCTAAGAAAAGGGATATAAGAAGATTTGAGAAAATGAAAAAATATTCCAAGCTCCTAGATAGGAAGAACCAACTTTCTGAAAAATGGCAATATTCCCAAAATTGTTATATAGATTAAACGCAAACCCAATTAACATACCATAAGAGACCCAGAATATAAAAAAAAATCCTGGGAAAAAAAGAAAAGGCAGGAGATATCACAATTGCTGACCTGAAATTATACTATAAATCTACTGAGATAAAATCAGCATGGTCCTGGCATCGAGACAGATGTAAGGATCAAAGGGACAGATTAAAAGATTCAAGTACAACTGCACATGTACTCAGCCCCTAGCCTTTGACAAGGGGGCCAAACAGGCTCACTGGAAGAAAGATAGCCTCTTTATTAAATGGTGCTGGAAAATCTGGCTTTCCACATGCTGAAGGTTAAAACTTGACCCATTACTGTCAGTATGCAAAAAGGTATGGTCAAAATGCATCAAAGATTTAAATATTAAAACAGAAAAACTAAATCTTCCAGAAGAAAATGTAGGTAGAAATCTAAAACATATAGGCATAGGTAGAGATTTTATGAATAAAAACCAAACTGCATGGGAAATACTTCAAAGAATCAATAATTGGAATCTCATCTTTTCAAAAAGTTCATTTCAAAGCAAATCTCCAACAAAGTAAAATGAAAGCCCACAAGTTAGGAAAAAATTATAGCTGACTATCCCTCTGACAAAGGCCTTCTATCTAGGATATATAATGAAAGTTAAAAAGTTAGGCTCCCAAAATGCAATGACAAAATCCTAAAAGGGTGATCCAAAATAAATATACATTTCTCAGATGAAAAAATACAAATGACAAATAAATATATAAAAATGTATAAAATCATTGGTCATTTGAGAAATGCAAATTAAAACAACACTGAGATGCCCTCTCATCCCAGAAAGAATGGCTAATATCAAGAAGTCAGCCAATAATAAATGCTGGAGAGGCTGTGGAGGAAAAGGAACCCTTCTGCACTGTTGGTGGGAGTGCAGACTGGTACAACCACTACGGAAATCTGTTTAGAAAATCCTTCAAAAGCTAGGATTGGAGATCCCATTCAAACCAGCTATTTCCCTTCTGGATATTTTTTCAGAAGAGTGGAAAACTTCATGCCACAGAGATATATGTGTAACCATATTTAAAGGGAATGAATTTATTTAAAAGGACAGTGTTACTGAGTCGAGGAGAAGGACAGGAGAGGGGAGTGGTGGAAAGAGATGTATCTATATATGTAAGCAGAATGGTTTGGGCAAATGTTCTGTGGATTTCTTCTGGTCTATGGAAAGAAGCAGTTAAGGTTTTAATTTGTTTTGTCTCCTTTTTCCCCCTTTTTCCAATTATTTGTACTTTTTCTCCCTTTAATTTCTTATACATTTCTTTCTTCTTCCAATTTTACATGCATATATCTGATGAAATGAATAGGTAGTTGGAAGACAACACTAAGTATTACAAAAATACTGTGAAATTTATATTAGTTTGTTTTTTTTTAATAAAGATTTTTTATTGTCTCATTAAAATGTCACAGATTTGCCTTACAATTCAAGGCTTGTTTGTGTGGCAGGATTAACTCTTGGATCTTACTCATCTGGCTGCTGAACTGTTCCCTTTTCAGAAACACAGATATGAACCAAAAAACTTCTAATATGCTTGTTTTTGACTGTTGCGCCCTGCGGAATCAGAGCAGTGGAATTTGAAACAAGCTCAATGTAATTTCCTTCAAGGATAAGCTCATCTTGCTGGGCTTCAAATACCGATCAAGCAACACCTTCCCTCATACAAATTTGGTGAATGTATTTTTCACCCAACAAATTCCAGATTTTGACAAGAGACCCATTGTCCTGAAAAATGACATTGAGGGGGAAGTGAGCATATACAGAATTCATCTTGTAACAGAAGCCCTGCATGACCCCCTTGATCATGTTCTGTACATGGCTACAGATCATGCGGGCAGTTGCCAATTCCTTTATGTTTCCCCACCATTTGTCAACTCTGAGCCTCTGCTTTTTCTTCCACATTGGTGTGGTTGAAGTCCCTCTGCAGGGTTCCTCTACGGCCCTTCACAATAACTGTGTGTCCTTTCAGAGTAATGTCAACATTTTCTAGAATTTTGATAGTCTGATTGCTCAGAATGGTCTTCATTCTTTTGGGAGATGCGGCAAAGGGCTCATATTACTTTGTTAAGTGAAATTCTGTAACACTTGTAATTTTTTTCCATTCCAATTCTAATCTGTACTTTATCTAGAAAATAAAAATATTTTAAAAATTAACAGCATTCGTGTTCACAAATGGCAAACTCAGAGAGAAATTATGGAAACCATAATTTTCACAGTACTATCCAAAAATTTTAATACCTAGGTATTAAAATATAAATATAATGAAGGATGTAAAAGAACTTTACATTGAAAACTATAATATTTTGAAAAAGGAGATGGAAGAGGATAACAGGAAGTTGAGAGACGTTCCTTGTTTTTTGATACACAGAATGAAAATAGTAAAATTGCCATACTTTTTTTCATACTTTCTAATCTTTTATAGAAATGTAATGCAATTATGATCCACATTCCAACAGTATATCTCACGGAACTACTGAAAACAGTCTTGCAGTTCAGTTGGAACCAGAAGAGACCTTGAACTGCAAAAGAATTTCAATGCAAGAAAAAGGAAGGCTCAGAGCATCATGGTCCCTGAGTTGAAATCATACTACACAGCTGCTGAGTAAAACACCATGGTAGAGGCAAAAACCATCCCTGAAGGTCAGTGGAACAGATTAAACAGTGAAAAAACAGTTCCTAATATCTTCCTCATTCTTGTCTTTAACAAAGGAGCCAAACACCATAAGTAGGAAAAAAAAAAAAAACTCTTCATTAAATGGTTCTATAGATACTAGATTTCCACATGTCAAAGAGTAAAACTAGCCCCATGTCTTTGACCTTACACTAAGCTAACCTGAAATGAATCAATGATCTCAATATTAAAACAGGAACACTAAATCTGCTGGAAGATGGTAGAACTCTTGAAGATAACTGTGTAAGCCAAGACTCCATGAACGAAACCCCAATCATACAGGAACTATCATGAAAAATAAACGACTGGGAAGAGATATCACCAACAGAGTAAAGAGACAACACACAGAGTGGGAAAATGGTTTGCCATCTATATTTCAAAGTACCAATGTCTAGAATATATAAAGAAGTGGAAAAGAAAGTCAGACCATCCCCCAAATATAAACACCCAATCTAATGGGCATCTGAAAGGAACAGCTACTTCTCAGAAGTAAAAATGGTAAATAAATATATGAAAAAATGTATAGCATCATTTATCATTCAAGAGATGAACATTAAAACAAATTAAATGGTGTGGGAAAAAGGAGCCCTTCTCCACTGTTGGTGAGAGTGTAGACTAGGGAAACCCCTGTGACACTTCTTCAAAAAATAATGACTTAGGGGGTTTAATTCATTCCAGTTATTCCCCTGCTAGATACTTACAGAAAAAATTAAAAGCATCATACCACAGGGATACATGTGCTTCTATGTTTATAGCAGCACTGTTTGTAATGGCTACATCTTGGAAAGAATTCAAATTCAAATGCCCATCAATCAAAGAATGGATAAAAATATATGCCATAAAGGATAAACCCGGGGGATGGGGAGAAAGCTCAGCAATCTAAGAATCTTCCTACAAGCACAAGGACCCAGGTTTGATTGCCAGCACCTTGTGCCATACTGGCTTGGTGCTGAGCCAGCCACTAAAATTGGCTACGGTGGCACATGCCTGTAATCCCAGCATTGGGGCCAAGATAGGAGGACCACTATGAGTTCAAGTTGTGTAGTGAGAACCTATACTAAATAAATAAATAAACAAATACGATTTTTTAAAAGGATAAATTTGAAACCTCAAATGCACCTTGAGAACATGCTTTTACATAAAACATAAATAGGGGGTATAAATGCCATGTTATTTCTCTGGTGTGAGAAATGAAAAGTATCAATAAGAACCAAAATGACAATAGGCATTGGGAAGTGGGAAGGAAACACTGCAATGGGAATAGGAGTAAGAGAAGGGAAAGAGGAAAAGGAAGGGGAAAGGAAAGGAGATTGGGAATAATGGAGGAAACACTTTTTAAATGAAGAGGTGAAGAGGGGTTGAGGAGAGATGAGGGAAATAGCAGAAAAGGAGAGACAAGCTTTGTCATGCACAGGCAAAAATTCCCCTTGATGAAGGCTATCAACATGAACATCTAAAATCTATCAATAAAATTAAGAAGTCCTTAAAAATCAAAATGTCTTGAAAATCAAGTCTTCCATGTCGGTACCTTCTGTACAAATTCTCTTCTCTCTTTTAATGTGTTTGTTTTATTTGCTTTTAATGTTTGTTTGCTTGCTTGTGCTTTGTTTTTGGTCTTTTTGAGAAAGGGTCTCACTATGCAGTTCAGGATGGTCTTGAGCTCACTTTAGTTTTTTGTTTGTTTGTTTGTTTGTTTTATTTGTGTTCTTGGTACAGTGTCTCACTACACAGCCTGGACTCATAGTGATCCTCTAGTGTTCAACCTCTCCAGCACTGGGAGGCATGCCCACCACTCCTGGACTCAGTGGCTGGCTCAGCACATCTCGAGGGCACAGCCAGCTCAGCCCTAGGGACCAGGGATCTTGAGCTCACTTTGTAGCCCAGGTTGGCTTCCATCTTGCAGTGATCCTCCTGTCTCAGCCTCCTGAGTGCTGGGATTATAGGTGTGCGCCACATTGCCCAATTGTAATATGTTGGTGCTTCTTCTCTCAGGTTGAGAGGTAGGGATTTCTCCATAGAGGTGCTGTCCTCACCAGATTAATCCACTGAGGAGCTCATAGCTGACAGAGTTGTTCAGAGGTGGAACCAGGAAGCACAGGCCAATGGAGGGGTGACGTGAAAAGGGAATTCTGGGGTCCAGCTTCTTCCCTCTCTCCCTTCTCTGGCAACCACCAACTCAGCAGCTCTCCCTGCTGCCTTTCTTTCTTTTCTTTTCTTTTCTTTCCTTTTTTTTTTTTTTTTGTATTTTTAATGTTTATTGACTGCTTATAAAAAAATCAAAGTTCTCTACATAGAATGGCTTTGGTGTACAAAGTCTAACAAAAAGCAACAAAAATAACTCCCTATAAGAACTACAATGAAGGTATCGATGGCACTTTACAAAACAAACATCTTTACTTCAATTAACCTACGGCAGTCTCCACACATGATTACAGCACGTTTCATAGACACATATGACAAGTATTACTTTCACTGCCAACACATGTATTTTGCTCTTTTCAACTTTTTGGAGGACATACTTGACATCTCTCAGGTTTGCTATTTTTCAGGAGTAGCTTTTATATTTTATAACACGTAGTTGCAGTAACCAAAAATATCAATAACTTAAAGTATCAAATTATTAACTTTTATTATGCCTTTAGAATAGACATCAACATTTTCACAACCACTATGTACTTGATTATAAAACCTGAGATAACATTAGGAATAAATACCATTTTAAACTACAATGTAAATGTAAACAAAAGTCTACCACAGAAAATATCTTTGCTTAATCTGTCATACCCAAGGAAGTCACCAACTATGATAACTGCCGGTGCCACCAAAAGTCCTGTCTTCAAGGTCAGCACATGTGCTTAACTTTCCTTCCTTGTGTGGCAGCTATTCTTGTCATCTGTCTTCTTATTTTGTCAGGACTTTCCAATCAGCTGCAACTGTCAGCCCGCTTAAACCTCTCTGCTTTTAAAGTGCTGTTATATGGTATTTTGTCACAGTGCTAGCAAAGCTGAGAAATGCCAACACTTTGTAACAACTTGTGAGTAATGACTCAGCATTATTATGAAGAACTACCCACACTCATCTCAACTGAAATCATTCTCAGTGATGTGCAATATCTTTTATTGGTGGTACCAGGGATTGAACTTGGGACCCTGCACATGCCTGGCAGGCACTTATACCACTGAGCTATATCCCCAGGCCTTCTTTAGTTGTTAAACCCATTGTTTTTATTGCGACATAATGCTTATTTTAGAGGGTTGCTGTACCTTTTGCCATTTTATTCTCAACCAGTCCATTACATTACTCAACACATTGTAGCATTGGACATGTAATCCTACTCCTTTTATCTAAATTATGATTTTGATAACAGTTATTTTCTTTCAATAAATAGGTAGTCTCAAATAAAGATGATTTCTTTTTGTAGCCTTTCACAGCTATTGGAATCCTACAGACATTGTTTTCCTAAGAATCTGTATTTCTCTCCACTTGTTCTGAGAAGACCATTTTATTTCCCATTTGCACCTTCTGTGGAGATTTCTTTCTGTCTTGTAATGTGTTTTAATGTGTTTACTGCTTTTTTTCCTGTTCACACTGAGCTCAAGGGATTTTCTTTTCTGGACCACAGTTCAAATCTTAGCCCAGGCATTTTGTTAAGTACTTTTGGAAAATTTTGAAGTACTTCGGGGATGGTAGAAAGCATAGACAGTTCCAAACAATGCTGTCTACTTTCATACACACAACTTGTGCTTCTATCATTGATGTCTGTAATTTAGTGCGCTCACTTGTTATAATTTTTGAATATTAACAAATGATTATTAAGTAATGCTCAAACTTTGCGTAAGTCTTCACTCTGTGGATTTTGTTCACCCATGCCTAGTGGATTGCATGCACCATATTAGTGCAATATATATTTCATAGAGCTAAATGCGCTGTATTTTCTACCTTGCTATTCTTCTCCCCCTACCCTGGGAACATTAGCCACTATGCTCATTGATTGGCTCTATCTATAGTCTTACTTTTTGCAGAATATCATAGAGTTCAAGTCATATAATACTTTTTATTTTGGGCTGTCTCTTTTTCTATCTTCATATAGTTTTATTTCATAATTGAATACCATTTTGTTTAGAAGAAACAATTCTTTCTTTTTTATTTATTTTTTTAATTTTTAGGGAAGGGTCTACAAGGTGTTCAGGGTCTCACTACTAGACCAAACTCATAGTGATCTGCCTGTTTACATCCTCCCAAGAGCTGGGATTACAGTCTCGTGCCACCAAGCTCAGTCTCAATTACCATCTCAGTGCACTCCAAGGGTGTGGCCAGCACTGCAGGCCTGGGGATTGAACCCCTATGGGTGCTTTAATCTGCTGAGCTATTTGGCCAGCCCTTAGATGAAACAATTCTTTAAAATGTTATTTCACCTATTGAAGGATGCATTGTTTGTTTGGTTTTGTTTTTGGTTTTTTTGGTGGAACCGGGGATTCAACTCAGGCCATTGCACTTGCCAGGGAAGCGTTTATTCCACTGAGCCATCTCCGCCTTCCTGAAGGATGCATTGGTTGATTCCAATTTTTGAAATAATGCATCAACTAATATAAACTTCTATAAACACACTTTGTTGCAGATTTGCTCTTTCAACTCATTTGGGTAACTACAAAAGACTGAGATTTCTGTAATTCTGTTATGACTTCTTAACTTTATAAGAAATTTTCAGGTTGTCTTCCAAAATGAATGCAGCATTGTACATTTTCACAACTGTATGAAAGAGAACTGTAGCCCTCATCAGACTTTAGTGCTTTTGTTGTTGTACATGGGACTTATACCAAGTGTGCAACAGGGCCTTATTTTCTCTTACATGGCATTCTCAAGAACTTTTGAAGCTGAGAATCTTTTCATGTATTTATCTGTCATAATGTGTCACTTTCTGTGAATCGTCAGTTCAGTACTTTATCCATTTTTCAATTGAGTTTTCTATGATTTAGATTTCAGATAGTTTTAGAGGCAAGTTTTCTGTGTGTGTGTGTGTGTGTGTTTTGTGTGTGTGTGTTTTACTTTTGCATATTAAATTTAAGACTGTGCTTCAGATTGAGCCTTGGCCATTTTTAGCTCTATGTTTATGAACAATCGGAGTCACTGCTGAGGATTCAGTGCTTCACTTGACTTAAAGGGCTTTGCACAAAGGAAGAGTTATAAATATTAATTCTCCATATTCCATGTTTTTATCCCAAATTTTATTCCCCAGCATTTTTAAAGTTTAAACAGATTTTCCTTTAGAAATGCTAGCCAAATTCTAGAAGATATTAAATCATCTAGTAATGGAAAGTCCAACCTTGTCAACAGGGAAGTTTATCTTCATGCATTATTTACTAATTACTGTGATCATTTGTACTAGAATTAAAATCCAATTTCACTTGTTGATGCCAATGTGTCAAGAAAAAAAATGTCAAAACATGTCCAGATTTACTTTGGAAATCATTGGTAGAGAGAGTTTCCTAAACTGTGGAGAAGAAAAGATTTCTTAGATTTTATATTCAGACATGTTTTAGATGAGAAAAGAAAAGAATATGAACCAAAATATAAATTGATAAAATGATGATAATCAAAAACAATAGATCAAGAATAGCTGTTTATTATTCAAATATATTTAACTAGATAAATTGTGAAGAAGATTTGGTATTGATAGGCCAAGTTTCAACATAACGATTTCTTTAGAGCTAATAATTGAAAGTGAGCACAAGGCATTCATGAACTATCAGAAATAACCTGAGAGTATGTATTTTTGATAATGGTGAGGAGTAAACAGATAATAAAATGTTTAAAAATTAAGCAATTCTGTCTCATAGTTCTGCCTTCATTCTACGAAACACACGCCTATAGGTCCTCTAACTGGGAACTACAATTGAATCAGTCACTGACTGTTTTTGCTATCCATTGAACAATTAAAATAACATTAATCTCACTTAATAATTTTGATATTAAAGATTGAACTCAGACTCTTCAACTGAGTTATATTCCCAGCCCTTTTGTAAAGTCCATGTTATTTCATTAATTAAATAATTTTTAAGACAGTGTCTCATTAAGTCTGTAAGTCAGCCAGGCTGAGCAGAGCTCCATTCTTCTGTCCTGGGTTACAGGGTGACCTGGGCTGGCTCAGTTTATATATTTTCCTAAGGTAATGATCACATCCAAAATAAACAAAACATTTTATGGAATTAAAATTACACAGTACATTTCAAGACATTTTGCATAACATCTCATAAGAAGTCTTATAAGAATTTTACCCCTGCATGCATATGTGTTTACGCATGTATAAAATTTGAGTTCCATCTGTAAATAGAAGAAAATATTATTCAAGCTGCTTGATGGAGTAACAGGAAAAAATAACAATTCATTTAACTGGAAACCCAGAGATAAGATGAACAGATATGGTGGGAAATAATCCCATTTCTGCTTCACAATATTCTGTGTGCTGAATGGGCCCATGTTCTCACTGAAGCAAGGGAGAGTGAACCCTGTATCACACCCAAAGAATCACTTCAGGAGGTGGCTCAGAAGGGTGAGAAACTCCTCACCAGAGCAGAGCAAGTGTCAGAACACGTGGCCACACCAACACTACATAGGCCGGGCCACCTCCACCAGACACAGGGGTACATGAGTGAACATGACACACGCTGGAAACACACACAACCATGACGTGAATACTACACAGAGATAGTCAACTTGATTCTGTCTTGAATGAGGTCTAGGCTTCGGATACCTCATAGACTAGTCAGAGATTTGAATGCGCAGCTTAACTTGAAACCTCTGAGCAATCAGCCCTCCCCCCGGTATGGAGCATCAGCCTAATATGAACTTCTTATTGAACACATGAAATTGGAGAAGGAAGGACTGGGGTAAAATCCACTGCAAGACATGAATGCTGGGAATGCTTACAACAGAGGGGACCACCACAGTGCTAGTGACAACCATACTGCTTTTCTAGTTATATGTTTAGGATCAATCATTCAAAACTTAGAACAGGGCTGGCAAGATAGCTAAGACTAAAGCATCTGCTTGGGCAGAATGCCACAGCTAGGGTTTGATCCCTGACCCTATTGTGCTGGCGCCACCTAAGGGCATGCTGAGGTAGCAATGGAGACTGAGAGTGATGGTGCATGCCTACAATCCCAGCGCTTGGGAGGCTGATAACAGGAGGATCACTACGAGTCTGATCTGTGTAGTGAGACCCTATAGCCCCTGTACTAAATTCATAAAAAAGTAAGAAACTTAGAGATATTAGTAAGTAATCACATGATTCATTTTAGCTTTAAGAGGATATAAGTAAATATAATAAATGTTATTAAATCAGTTTCTTCGATTCTGCATTGCTTTACATTAAAAGTAGAGAAAAGAAGCAGGCATACAAAATTCCCAGAAAAAGATCACCATGTCTCTTCTCCCTGTTAAGGAAACTTCAGACTGCAATAAAAATGGAAATCCACCAAACATTGAGTAGCATGAAAGTTAGCAAATTTCTTTATTTCAATTAACATTCACATAAAAACAGGTGCTGGGGGCAGTCATTATCCTTGAGGGTATCAATATAGTATCTAAACTCCCTGGCACATGTGACTACACAGACACCATAGAACTTGGTGAAATATGAATGAGTTGGAATAGGATAAGCATTTTACTGTACTCATTGTTAAGAACCATACAATAGTTAGATAGCTAAGGACTAAGCCAGACATGGCGAACCTTTTAGAGAGGAGTGCCCAAACTCCAACCCCAAACCCACTTATGTATCAAGACCAACACTGTGAACACAGGGGCTTTGATTTAAAAAAAAAAACTTACACATTCACATATTTTGCCTTACAAATCAAAACATGTGTGCCATAGGTTCACCATCACAGGACTAAGATGTGGAAACTTACAAATTGATGGAATGGAAAGAGCAGACATGCCCAAGGGGATCAGATCTTAGGCAGGGAGATGAGCGACTCCACAACACAAGGGCCCAGGGCACCTGCAGAGAAGACAAAAGACTTGGGCAATAAAGCACTATACCTCAGAATGTACATGCCTCACAAAGTGAAGAGCTATTGTCAATGAAGGTCATATCCTGTAACTCAGTGGTGTCCCAAATTTTCTGATCAAAGTGATTAAGGTGCTACAGAGGAAAGTGATCAATGATGTATAGTGTGCCTAAGGAGAGTCACATGGAGTGAAAACATTCTCTCAGGCTTTCACAGACAGCAAACTGG
>NDGN010237379.1:0-13087 GCA_002564285.1 Tympanoctomys barrerae
GCAGGTGGGATAAGAACTCAACTGCTCACCCGAGATTCCCTGTCTGATTTTTCTTTCATGTCGTACTAAATCAATATCTGTGGTGAAGAGCCAGGCCTTTAACACGCCCCGCTTCTTGCCTCCCGGATCTGAGCGCATTGTGACAGCAGCTCTGCGTCGCCTGGAGCATGGCGACCTCTGAGTGTCGATCACGACTTTGGGAGTGGGTCGTGGCTTCTGCTTCTCCTCATCCAACCTCCTGGTTTGGTCCCTCCTGGCTTTTGATGTTAAGTGCCCTACTCGTAATCCGCTCAGGCCGAGAGCGCACTGGGAATCGGAAGTACTTTATGCTCCGGGCCGGAGGCCTTACGAGGTGCTGACAGGGTTCGACGGGGATGTCTGCTCTGTTTTTCCTATCGAGATGCGCGCAGTATCTGGACTGGGAGCTTAACAGGGGCAAGGAGCATGCGCCGCCGCCTCTGAGATAAGCGCGCTGGCCTGTATCTGCTCCGCCCCAGAGCAGGCTCCGGGCGGGTCGGGACGCAGGGAGCACGGAGCTTTCTACGCAGACCCGTGTGGCAGAGGAGCCAGAGCGCCTTGAAGCTGGATAAGCCGGTGAGCACGTGGAGGCATGCAGACCACCGTGCTGGCCGGAGCAGCAGGCACCGCACAGCCGGGCGGCAGGCGTCCCAGGCCAAGGACTGCCCCTGGGCCGTGGTCAGAGCAGGAGGCACCGCAGACTGTGCTCAGGGCGCTGCTGTGAAAAGCCGCATCAGGCTGTCCAAGAGAGAATGTCTGTCAGTAAGTGTCACAAACGCGCTCGGCTCCTTCGTTTCTTGCTTGTGATTGCTTCGTTTCCGTAACTGGAGTCAGGCTGAAGCCCCGTGCTGCGGCTACAGGGGCGCTTGTGACTCACATGTCCTTGTGAGCCCTGGTGCCCGGCAAGTGCAGGGGGTTTTGGCTAAAACCCCGCATGCGTTCATGATCATTATTAGTTATTGGTTTTGGTGACAAATAGAGTTATCTCAAAATTTCTTTCAGAAAGCTTTGCATTCTTTGGGGAATGATATAATACTGAATCCATCCTAATAAATATTAGTCACAGTGTTAATTCATCAGTGCATAGGTCTGTTTTATGTTAGGCACTGTGGGGATGCTACAGGAGTCTCTTGTCCCTTAGGAGCTGAAACACTTATATTTTGAGATCATAAATTTGCCTTTTTATTTGGGATGAGAAGTAATCAAGTTTTGCGCATCAGAGCGCAGCATGGAGGAAATACTTTTTTTTCTTCTCTGTATTTAGGACAGATTCTAGAGTCTCACTACGTGGATTGGACTCATAGTGATCCTCCTGTTTGCAGCCTCCTGAGCGCTGGGCTCACAGGCGTGCGCCATCACGCCCAGTCTCAATTGCCGCCCCAGTGCACTCTGGGGCTCGCACCCCGGCTGCTGAGGAAACACTTCTTGCCACACATGGGTCGACTGACTCACTGTCTGAACTCACACTGGTCTAAAAACTCAGCGTTGCTATCGGCTCGGCCCCCAGAACCATCAGCTGGCTCACACCAGGTGTCGCGGGAGCTGAGGAAGATTGCCTGTTCTCCCCACCTTGCCCCGGTGCTGTGCTCGCCTCGTGGTCCCCGTCATTTCTTGGCTCCTTCCGCCGCCCTGATGCCCTGGGCTGGCTTCCTCTCCGCGGCCCTTCACTGCCTGCTGGAAGAGGAAGGCTCGGCTCACTCTTTACCCCCGACACGCCCCAGTCGGGCCTGGCAGCCGGCTCTGGCTCTGACCGTGTCCCTGCCTGCAGCCCTAGGCGGCCTGGACAGAGGCTCCTGACCAGCGCGGGCTCCGCAGCCGTGAGCCCTTCCTGCCTGCACCTCCGCCCCGCCTGGCCCCGCTACTCCAGCTTGAGCTCCCCGCTGGGAGGCTCCTTGTGCTGTTGGGTCTGATACATCTCTGCGCATGCTGCACTTTGTGTTTCTGTGCAGACTTCCAGCCTGTGAAGCAGGGCCCTCCTCCTAGGCCAGCCTGTGCTCTGCCTGACTCCACTCAGATCAGCTTCAGTGTTCTCACTTCTGGATATTGTGAGATGTTATTAATTTACATTTACAGTCTGTGGTAAGCGATACTTGCCTGTGACCAGATAGTAAGGACCAAAAAAAATTACTTGTGATGAAAATTTTAATGCCAAAAGTTTTTTTCTTATTTTATTGACTTGTTTTTTTAGTAGTTAACTTAGTGTCTATCTACTAAACGGAAAATATCGTCAAGAGCTGTTTGAGACGGCAAGTAGCTGGCTGTACAATGTTGTTGGGGCTCGATTTCACTCTGTGTATTACAGTTTTCTGATGCTGGAAAGGACGCCTGACACTCACAAGCTCCAGGAGGAGGTTCTGTTTTGGCTCCCGGTTTCGGTCCATGTTTGTGTGCTTCCGAGGCAGGTCCTGTGGAGGACAGGTGTGGCAGCCGTGGAGGTGCTGCGCGCTTGGCAGCTGGCAGGCAGGGCAGGGGAAGAGGGCCCAGAGCCCGGCTCGCCTCCCCGCAGCCCACCCCATCGCACCCATAGTGTGTTGTGTGATTCCCTAGGTAGCGCCCAGGCCAATCAGACTGACATTTAAACTTCACTGTCACCTTTAGCTTCTTTGCTTGTCTGATGATTTTTATGACATTTTATAAGAGGAAAATAAATGGGACAAATTTCTACTTATTTGTATTTGTCAGGCTTTTGCTATTCTCTGCAGTTACGGAGTTTCTACCCTTTCCCACTCCAAGTTTTATAAGGTCAGTGCAAAAATGTGGATAGAATTAACAATTATTTTAATGAAACCAGTTGCTTACCAAGAAGAACTGAAGTTATGCTCAGGGTGAGATGACATTCCTCCTCCAGGGTTCCTGCTGGAGATCGCATCTGATGAAGAAGGGTGGCCCCACTCCTACACAAGACCGAAATCTACAGCCCCTGCGCATGGAGAGAGAAGGGGAAAGACTCCACATACCCTGGCTTCCGACGTAATCCTCCACTTCCCTTTAGAGGAAAGCCCCTGTGCTGGCCATTCCCAGCAAGAGACATATTTAATTTCTAATTCTTTGTCTTTGCCTTTTTAGTGTTATATTTATGATTACAAAAACTTGTTTAAAGCATTATGGCTAAAAAATGTAGTCAAATGTGCTGGCGCTCTTAGGGAACCCTAATAGGCCATCAAAAAGCAGTGAAGATTTATTTAATGTCTCCCTTCCAGGAGGATATATTGTTGGTTCAGCTGCAAGCTCTTAACTCCATCGTATTTTATATACTCTGGCCATCATGGATCGCCACGAGGCCTGTTGCATGGCGTGATTTAAAATGTGTTCTGATTAAGTATATAGCAGTGGACCTGCTCCCCAGTGGAGGAAGGAGAAGACCATCATAAATATACACTGTTTAAGTGTAAATTCTGCTTCGCACTCAGGCCATATTGTACTTGCATGTTTTATGCTCTGTTGGTTCTTTGAAAAAATTCATTTCACTGGGGGCATTTCTCAGGATCTAACCAGGAGCCAGGCAGGCAGGGCCTACCTAGAACTTTTTCCTCAGCATTTGTAATGGGGGCGGGATAAGCAGAGTGGAGGAGGGTATCTGTGGCTGAGGTCTGCTGCTGAGGAGCACACAGTGGGCCTGTGCTTCCCTGTGGCCGAGGTCTGCTGCTGAGGAGCACACAGTGGGCCTGCAGTTCCCAGGGAGGTCCTCACGATCTCAGCCCACGGTAGCACCCACGTGGCTGAGGCCCTGGGCAGCCTTGATCCCACTTGCCCTCTGCTTCCACGCTGGGCACGGGGCTCAGGCCCCTCTGTGAGCGCAGCATCCTGCGGTGCAGGGCTTCTTCCCGCCTACAGTCCCCTTCTCCTTCTGAGGCCTAGCAGGATGACTGTGGGACCTTCAACCCCTTCACTGTGTTCCACTTAGGGGCACGGGGATGGGAGCCCAAATGCTAGGGACAGCAGCAGCGTGAGGAGAGCACAGACTCGTTAAGACTGTGAGGGGGGCCTGAGCTAGGGGTGGGGCCGGGGCTCCTGCGTTCCCTGAAGTACACTCACGTAACTCAGGCAGGGAACACAGACTGAGCTAGAAATAAGTGGCACACCCAAGCCGAGGGGGCAACGGTGTGAGGGGCAGAGGAACGGATCTTGTCTGTCTGTCTGTCTCTATCAATCAATCTACCTGTCTATCCATCTATTATCTTTCTAGCTACCTATCTATCATCTATCTATCCATCTATCTTTTATCACTCATCTATCTATCTATCTATCTATCTATCTATCTATCTATCATCTATCTATCTATCAGCTGCCATCACTGCTCAGTAGGAGCTGCTGCCCATCCAGTCCCATCACTGACAACCCGCGGCTCCTCTGGGCTCCTAAGTGATAATATTCGAGTCAGACCTAAACCCTTGTTCTTTGACTCTCTTGGTTATTGCAAAGTCAACATAGCATATCCGCCTTACATATAAAAGCCTGCTACATGATTCTTAAGCAAGACCTATGAATATTTTTCCTAAGTGACAAGGAAAAGTAGTGTCAGGTCAACCTTTGCTATCGTGCGGATTGAAGTCAGGTCCTAGTTTTTGACTGCATAACTTCAGCAACCCTTCAGCACCCAGGGCTTCTCATCTGGGAGCTGTGGAGTGAAGTGAGAGCCGAGCACCCCCAGCAGGGCAGGAGGAGGACCTCTCTGTCCACAGCCTGCGTGGACTTCCGGCCGTGTGAGCATCACAGCGCCGTCTCCGCTGCAGCACTCACTCCTGTAGAGGACGGGCAGGCTTCAGCGTGAAACCAACTTAGTGACACTATGCAACTCACAAGCAAACCAGGGAGGCCACAGCCCATGGGCTGTGCAACTGCGGAGACCTCGGTATGTTAGGAACAGACCCCAGGCTTGGGCGCATGCTCAGGGAGGTGGCCTGGGCCTTCCGTGCCCTGGGACATCGACAGACAGCTAGGCCAGCGCCACACACGGGACACACGGTGCTTCCGGAGCCCGAACAGCAGCCCAGGATGGGCCGCGTCAGCAGCTGTGTGAAGGGGGCGCCAGAGAGCCTCACGTGGGGACAAGCCTGCGGAGGCGCGCAGGCTTCCTGGGGACCGACAAAGGGGCCATGCTGGAAGGCTGGTGGCAGATGCCAGTGGTCGGGAAGACCTGTGGGGCCAGGGCGAATGAGGCTGGGCCTGTGCTGGCAGCATTACACGGGTGCCTCCGCTGCTCTGCTCTCTGGGGCTGTTCCCTGGGACTCCCAGCTCCTCCAGCCCCTGAACTGCGGCTGCTGGGGGTTCCCAGCCAAGGCAGGCTGGTCCAGGCACCCGGCCTGGCTGGCACAAGCCTTCAGCACATGCCTGTGGCCGTCTGAGGTTGAGGCCCAGCCTCCTCAGCACCCCAGCCTTGTCCTGGGCTCTGCGCCCCTGCCCCTCTCCTGCACACACCTGAGGACACAGACTGGTGTGAGGTGCTTTCTGCCAGCCTCCGTGACAGTCTTACGGTCTATAGGAAACTGAGAAATAATTTTGCCTCCATCTTGTTCTAGGCCGTCGAGTTGCTGAGAAGAGACACCATGTCTGTTCTGCATCCCAGTATGCATTCGGAGGCTTTCGAAGACGACTGCAAAGTCAGTTAACACTTTTAGCTGCAATTGCAGTCAGTAAAATTGGCCGAGTGGCTCCCAGGGAAGCACACAGGAAGCCTTGGAGAAGCGGAGGCTGCAGGAGGGACAGATATTTCTTGTAGCTACTCAGGAATTCCTTGTGTGGTCCTGGGATAATTACACTCGGTGAAATTATTGTGTCCCAACCTCTTTCAGGCCCCCGCTGTCCCTGTGGAAGACCTGCCTGTCGCTCTCCAGGACTGCTGCGCTGGGAGGGGCTCGCACCCGCCCCGCGTCCCTCCACCAGCACAGGCTCGGTGGGAACCGAGCAGTCCCACAAGGCTTTTCTGCCAGAAGAGCTCGAGCTGCCCCCAGGTGGATGGATGGCGAGCACCATGCACACATGCCACGAAGCTCTCTTCAGCTGTGGAGAAGATCAAACCCCGGTCATCCGGCAATGGGCGGGACCGGAGAACACCACGCCGGGGGAGACAAGCCAGGCTCAGTGGCGTTAAATATCACATATTTTCTCTTAGTCAAGGAACCTAAGGAATAATTAAAAGGAGCAAGCCAGGAAATTAGAAAGCAGACTCCAGGCTAGAGGTGGGGAGAGGGAGGCAGATGGATGCTGGGGAGGCAAGGAGGAGCCAAGCTTGCTAAGTGTGTACAGCACGCGTGCAGCACGCCAATAGACAGACCTGCGGTCTGTCCCCGAAACACACGAATGGAAAGACAGCTCTGAGGTTGCGATTCGCTAAGTACAGGACAAGCACGGACACCAGGCAGGGAGGGGTGGAGAGAAGCCACTGGGAGCCGAGGCTCAAGTGCCCCCACATGGGCGTCGCTGCACACCTGTGCCTGCTCCCCTCCTGGAGCCTCCCCAGCTCCCGTTGTGTTTTATCCCTTCTTCTCCCTTCCATCCAATCAGGAACATGCTATTATTTCTCTTAGTTATAAAGTCCTGCTCCCCCAACTGGCTTCCGATTTCTCTGCTACCCTGGGCAGAAATCTAGGCACCTGGCCTCTCCTGTCTACCCCAGCTCCTGCGGGACCCCTAATGCTCCAGACCTGCTCTGTGGGGTCATGGATGACATCCTCGGGCCAACCCCAGTGATGATCGGATCCCAGCTTATTGTCCCTTCCCTCTCAGGCCCCCAAAGCCTGTGTCCTCTGACATTGGATTTGGAGACTTCAGGGCTTGATCATGTGGTGTGTGTGTGTGTGTGTGTGTGTATGTGTGTGAAAGAGAGAGAGAGAGAGAGAGAGAGAGAGAGAGCGCCTCAGGGCTTTCACACTGAGCTATACCCCCAGCCCCTTTTTATATTTTAGTTTGCTATTTTCACATTTTGACTCAGGATCTAAGCTACCCAAGGTGGACTCAACTTGAGATCCTCCTGCCTCGACCTCCCAGAGTGTTGGGGTGATGGGTGGGTACGACCACACAAGCTGAGGGCTCAGCTCTTAGGCCCCTTCTCTCACTATCTGCAGCCTTCCCGTTGCCAGTCCCTCCCCCTCCTGGCTCTGAATGCCCTGAGTGTGGGGGACGCCCTCATGCACAGGCTCGGTTCTTCCTTGGGCCCTGGGAGGCCCTGTGCACACCCCTGAAGACGTCGCTCAGATGACCAAACGCCTCCGCTCTCTCTGCCTCTGCCTACCACAGGCTTTCCCATCTCTGCTGACTCAGCACTCATGGCTTCCATCAGACGTGGTGCCAAAGCCCTCGCATGGGAAGAGGACTGGGTTGAGGCTCAGAACTGACTGGCCGCTAGAGGAGACAGCTCGTGGGACATGGAGCACTCCTGCTTCTCCCTTCTCCTTCTGCCTTCACCTCCATGAGGAGACAGTCCTGCACCAGACCCTCCATGGGGCCTGCCTGCCTGGGAGATGGCCGACTATGGCCTGGATGAAGACCTTGCACCCAAATAGGCCTTTTCTCAGTCTGGCCTCGGTGTCCTGCATGGCATGTCAGCGACAAGAAGGTGGTGCCCACCGGACAGACCAGCACAGAATGAAAGCCCAGCCTTTCACCAAAGGGGCCCACGGTCCATACCCTTGTCCGCTTGCCTCCTCTGCAGCTTCCTTTGCTGCCACTCCCTGGCTCCTCAGGCTTCGCTCTGGCCTGGCCTGGTCACTGAGCCCCGCCTACTCCCACTGTCCACCTCCCACGCTCCTCCACTTGAGGGGCTCTTTGCTCAAATGTCACCTCCTCCACCTTGTCCTCGCTGCACCCCGTCCTGCTTCTCTGCGATCTTTCCCTGTAGCACTGGCACCTCGGAACCTCCTACAGACACTCGCTGTGTTGAACATGCCCACCCGTGTGGTCCTCCCCCCAGAGCACGAGCTCATGAGGGCAGCAGCTGTTGGTGCTTAGCCTTTTGTCTAAGCTCTGGGGTCAGCACCTGGAATCCAGTAAGTTCTTGGTAAATCGCAGAAGAATGAAGTCATGAAAAGTAGCGTCACACAGGCCCCTTCCAAGGTGCTGTCACTTGGTCAGCAGGCCTGGCAGCTTGGACTTGTTGCTGTCACTTCTTCTTGAGGAGGCGCAGGTTGTTGGTGATGGAGCAGCCACTGCATGGCTGAGGTGTGGGTGGGTGGAGCGGTCCCGCAGGACGAACCTGCCCAGCGTGTGGGAGACCTCAGGCAACCTTCTGCAGGCACTGCACTCTGAATTCTGGCTTCGTCCCGGTCGTAGGACTGTCTTCCAGGCCCTTGGTACTTCCTTACGCTCTGGGGACAGATTTGAAGCCATTCATGAAGGGTCATCCTGGATGGCCAAACACCCCGGGACATGACCACGGTTCTATTCATTTCCAGCAAGGAAAAATGTTCTCGAAGTTGTTAGCAGAGTGGGTCCCAAGAGCCCCCTTGACGTACTCATTTCCTCCAGCTGTGGCCATGCCTCCCTGGGATTGGGCCGGGCCCGAGGACCCCGGGGACAGCTTGCTCTGGATCTCACACTCTGAGGATGAGGCCCTGGTAGGCCTGGCTTCCGTGGCAGCAGGAAAGGCCCATTCTGGGGGTCATAAATCTGCATATGATCTTAAGATGAGCTCCTGCGACGAGGGACGGAGCTGAGTGAGGTCTCTGGCTGCTCCCGTCTGAGCAGTCTGTGGATGAGGTGGCCCCTCTCTGCTGAAGGAGGAAGGGCGCCTCAGGGGACCGCACTGAATGTCACCTCCATCTTGGGTCTTGGTGACAGGTGTGTGCTGGGCTGGGTGCAGCCAGGGTCCCAGAAACTGAGGTGAGAACCCACCTGGCTGCTGGGGTGCAGAGCAGAGACCCAGGGCTTCCTTAACTTCCTTGAGTAAAACTGTAGCTGCCCTGTGAGCAGCACGTGACCGGGAGGCTCAGGAGGGCCGCGAGGAGGACAGTCCGACGATGAACTCACACTGCTAGCTGCTTCTTGGTCTCGGCTTTCGGGAGTGGCGGAAGCTGGCCAGTGAGGCAGGAGGTCACGCAGGGGAGGCGGTGCCACAGCAGCTGCGCCCCAGCTCTCCACAGAAGGCTGCTCTGCAGGAGCCTTGGCTCCTGGGACGGGGGAGAAGCTTGAAGACACTGAGAGAGGTCGGGCAGAGCCTTCTTGTCTGCTGTCAGGGCCTGCTTTACCTGGCGGGGTGGGATCCGTGTGTGTTGAGCAATTAAACTTTTAAAAATTGTTATGGAGAAGACTCTCTTCACTCGGGGGCCCTGTGTCACTGTGGGAAAGACCCCCGGCCGTAACCTACCTCAAAGTCCTCCCCTCCGTTTCGAGCACACTCACTCGCCTGGAACCCGGCGTGCAGGAGGCTGGGGCAGGAGGCCGCGATGTGCGCAGCCCCTCTGCAGCTGCTCCAGGAGACCCATGTCGTGTTGGAATAGGCACTGTGCCTTCGCCGCTCCATTCCCGTGGCAGACCAAGCCACACCAGGAAGGAACCCCATCCCACTTCATTGTTAAAGAACTTACCAGTGCCTGTCGCAGTACATATTGCATTCACAGGGCGGAGCGCCGGCCAGGCACAGCTAATTCTCCTTAGAGCCCCTCGCGCCCCTCTTCCCCTCCCTTTTCGCCACCTCTGGGTCCCTTCCCCACTTGCCGAGCTCTGTCATGGGCTCTTCTGGCGCCCGGTGCTGCAGCTCCGCTCCGGCTTACTGCCCTCCTGGAATTCTCCAGGCTGCGCACCCACGTGGGAGAAGCAGGCGGCGCTCAGGCTGAAGGCCGCAGTCCCTCCCTGGACACCACCTGGCATCACAGTGACTCCTCAAGGAAACCCCTCGGAGTCCCAGCTGCCTGGAACATGGCCCCTGCTCTCTGGCCTGAGTTCTGTACCCTGATACCCTCCGCAGGTGGCCTGCACACGAGGTCTCACACTCTCTTGCCTTCTCCTTCCCAGACCCTGTGTCATCAAGCCACGGCAGCTGCAGAAGCCTGTGGTGGGAGGAGGACGGTGCTCACCCTCTGGGGGGCTGGGGCTGGGGCCAGGGTGAAGGTGCCACAGGGGACCTGCCGTCTGGTCACTGCTTCCAAACGCTGAAAGCTAATTTCTGGGTGAGTGGAGAAGCTGTAGCTTCCCTGTCATGCATTTGGTTGAAGTTTCTATTGTTAATTTAAATGTATCTCAACCGATAGAGTTAAGCATGTGCTTGGGTGTTTGGGTGCCCCGAGGTGCCTCAGTCGGCCATGTGGCAGAGAGCGCATCCAGCAGCCCTCTGGGGTCGCTGCGGTCCCTGGGGGAGGGATCTGGAGGGCAGGGCCTGCTCTTCCTGCTTTCTCTGGAGACTTGAGAACAGCTTCACAAGATAAAACCAGCTGCCCTAGCCGTGGAGATAGCTCAGCACATAAGTTCCTGCCTGGCAAGGGCAAAGTGCAAGGTCCCAAGTTTGATCTGCAGTACCAACAAAACAAAAACAAAACACACACAACTGGCTGCCTTGTGGGTGCTGTTCCCGTCACACCCAGGATCTGCGGCGCAACCAGGGGCGGCTTCATTCAGGGACCAGGGAGCACGCATGGCGAGCTCGGGGTGGGCTCCTGTCCTGCGCACACTGACAGTTCCGAGCTCCTGGCCTTGACCTCCAGGCTCTGCTGTCTGTGAAATGTGGAGCCCGGGAGCGCTGCCCCTCCAGGTGCCCAGGGAGGCCTGGGAGCCATCTGGCCAGCTCGGCGCCCCTCTGCCCTGCCTGTGTCCCGGGCCCAGGCGAGCTCCCCTGGCCCTGCCGCAGCCCGCCAGGCCGCCCTAGGAGCCGCACTGTCTGCTTCCCCGCAGACACAGCTCCTCCTGGCAGCGCCTTCTCCGGGCGAGTGGCAAAGGGAGAGGGAGGAGTGCACACACAGCACCGGCGGAAAGTGACTTTAGCACAGAGTTTATTTAATACATCCTCCAAATTGTATTTTGAAGCCTCTGTTAACAAGAAAGCACTCTCTTTTCGAGCAGCGGGAGTGTTTTATAAATGGAATTTGCAGACCGGCAACACCCCCATTAATTTTCC
The DNA here is from genome assembly GCA_002564285.1 of Tympanoctomys barrerae. Lineage (NCBI taxonomy): Eukaryota > Metazoa > Chordata > Mammalia > Rodentia > Octodontidae > Tympanoctomys > Tympanoctomys barrerae. Next base: position 11,063 of record NDGN010237379.1, read on the forward strand.
CTGTCTACAATTACTATCATTACATTCTTAAAGCACTTTTAAAATAAACTACTCCATGATGTCATGCGTGCACCCTGGGCTCTGGCGAGCGGACGAGAGGCGGCAGCATCTGGACCCGGGGCCGCTATCTTCCAGGGAACATCTTGATGGCTGTAATTACTGTCATGTTATGGGAACTTAAGAAAAAAAGGCGCCAGAGTTCCAAATAAAACATAAAATGGCTTTGATTTAATAAATGTTACTATCATTGTTTAAAAATGTTGTGACCCGTCTGCTAGTTTCTGAGAAAGATATTTTCCAGCCCTTGAAATTTTCCCTCCTCGCTCTCCTTCATATTCTATGACTGCAGATAAGGGTGAAGAAAATCCTCAGGACAGACTTGTTTTAAATCAATGTAGCACAATGCCAGCATTGTCTCCTTTCAAGATGATCTTTCAAATTAAATTTGGCGTGAGCTTTCCCAGAGCCCCGCGCAGCTCTGCTCCTGGGCCGCCGTACCCACCGTGTTGGGGAGAGCCAATAACTGGCACGCCGGGCCGCGGGTAACAGCAGTCAGGAGGACAGGCGGGAGCCGGAGCCTTTCCTGAAGGGCTCTTCCACACCCACCATGCCCACAGCCAAGGCGTTTGGAAGAGCTTGGGCTACTCCAGAGCAACTGGAAAGGGACCAAACTCTCATGTGCAGCGCAGGTTTGGTTAGGGCCCACGACAAATCGGGACACCCACACCGGACCAGTTTCTGGAAGAAGCCGTCCACACTGGCTTTCACTCTGCTTCCCCAGGAGGTTTCGCTACGTGAAATTCATTCGGCCTTAAGAAAGCTGAGCTCTTGCTTCCCAAAAGGTCTTCGCAACTCTGAGGAAGGCAGTGCGTCCCACTGAGGGGCCCGCTGGCCGTGCACAGAGCCCCGTGGGGTCCCCTGCTCGGGACAGCGCTCCCTGCTGGTGTGCTGGTCAAGCCCTTCAGGTTGAGAATGGACCTAAGATGCAGGAGTTGAGACTTAACTAGGGAAGCTGGGAGGGCCTCATCCTGTTCTGTGTTCCTGGAGGAGTCTTGCACACACATCACACCGGTGGATGCCCTCGTGTTCTCAGGGGCAGACTTCCTTCTCTCTCAGGTTTCCCTTCCCTCAGGCTTCTGCTCATGGGCCCTCCCTGATCGACCTGCAGTAACACAGCCTCAAGAGGAGCAGCGGCAAGCCACCTTCTCCACAGGCAGCACCAGCCAGGTTCTGAGACCGAGCCTGCGAGGACGCCCAGGCCAGGCCGGAGGGAGCTGACTGACCTCGTCGGCCATCTCCCTCAATCCAGGTGACGGTCCTGCGGCCACGGCGTGCTGGGCCTTCTCTCAGGGCACTTTGCCAGTGTCTGTTTTGCTCAGCCTGCCCTCCTGAATGTCTTCCATTCACAAGACACTCCCCTGGGTCTGTCCCTCTCAGAAGTTAGACTGAATTATTGCCCTCCACAGCAACATCGCGTGGAGGAAACGAGGGGGTTGGCATGAAGGGAGAGGCAAAGCGAACTGGGGGAGGGTAATTGGGTTGTTACCCGAAGCACGGAGTGATTATGGCAGCCACACTCTCTGGGTCGTGGTCTCCAGCACCTACCATTTACATAGAGGAGAAGACATGGGTGGCAGGTCGGGGGAGGAGGGGAGGCAGACGCGGGCTTCGGGTCACCCCTGCAGGACCTGCCTGTTTGGACGAGGCCCCACCCCAACGGCAGGGCAGCGATCGCCTCCTGGGAGCCCCGCCCGGGCGCGTGGGGCTGCGGAGACACCCGGGTGGGAACCATCGCGCGATGCCTACGCCGGGCGGGCTGCCCGGTCGCTGCTGAGCCCCGGGACGCGCTTGCTGTCCAGGAGAACAGCTCCAGCTTCTCCGGCTCGCTCCCTCCTTCCGCGCCCTCGCTGCGTCAGCGTGCGCCTGAGTGCTGGGCGCCCCGCGCAGAGCACGTCCGACTCTCCCCGCTGCAGCACCCCGCTGCAGCACCCCGCTGCAGCACCCCGCTGCAGCACCCCGCTGCAG
>NDGN010237916.1:0-11213 GCA_002564285.1 Tympanoctomys barrerae
TATTTGGTACAGGGTCTCACTACACAGCTCAGACTCATAGTGATCTTCCTGTCTCAGCCTCCCAAGCCCTGAGATTACAGGCATGTGGCACCACACCTGGTTTTGGTGGTTGGCTTTGTGTAGGACTGGACCGGCATGTGGGACTGGGGATCGAACCCGGGTCCTTGTGCTAGCTAGGCAGGTGCTTAGACCACCGAGCTGTCTTGCTGGCCCTGTTATCCATTTTTGATTTTTCATTTTAAGTAAAATATGAAGATGATTTCCATTATTATTCCTACTTGGTGAATAAAGATTTTTACTACTGATGCATAGTACAGTAACTAATGTAAAGTCATCCAGTCAGTAGGTGACACTGTTAGCACTGTAGCCCCAGTCAGTTTTACTCCAGAAGTCTGTGGCTGAGACTTGGGATGCACATTCCAAGCCTTATCTTGGTGACTATATTTGGCTCAAATCGCAGTGCCATGTTCATGGAGTCTTGGAAAGTAGAGAGAGCTTTCCAGGAGGAACCGTGGGAGAGGGGGCAAAGGAGGGGAGGGGCTCTGGGGTCTGGGCAGTGATGCTAAAATCCTGGTGATCCGAATGCAGGGGGAGCAAGCAGCTTTACCTGCTGCACCGGGTCACTGAGTCATTCCTGGTCATCAACAGGGGAAGTCTTATTGCTAGGGTCATACAACCAGCACAGAGTGGAGCTGGGGGACTCATTCCCAGCACTGTCCCCCAAAGCCTATATCTGTCTCCAACTTCTCCATTCCCCCAGCTTTCGCTTGGCGCCTCCTTTTGAATTCTGAGCTTCTGTGATTCCAGGATTCAGAAGTCAGGAAAGGCCTCCAAAGGAAGGGGAGAGGGGGAGAGGGTCAGACTCCTCTAGCATGAGAGACTGGGACTTGGAAGAGGACAACAAAAGTTAATCTCTGTTGGATTCAGCCTTACAGTAGGCTTTTACCTTAAGCCAGATCTTCAATGGGTCAGGCCTCCTGCTCCTCAGCTGCACAATGAGGCTAATCGTACCAGCCTAGGGTGTGGTCCTTCGGGGGCTCAGAGCAGCACACAAGTGTACATGGCCCCCAGCCCCTCTCTCCTCTGTGGGGCAGCACTTACTTCTCAGAGAACTGGGTTCCAAGGCTTGGAGGTATCCCCTCCTCCTTCCTCCTTCCCTGCCTATACTTTCTCTAAGAACCACAAAAGAAAACTTGTTTATCCCAGGCTTTGGTACTGAGAACATAGGCAGATGGCTCCGGAATTCGCAGCTCAGCAGACACAGAAGGTTCCTGGCACAATCAGCACCCACAGCCCGGATCTTCTCTCGCCTGAACCCAGTGTGGGGGCAGTTCTGGAAGCCCCTGGAAGGGAGCTCTGTCTTGCCTTTCTGACCTGGGCATCAAGCATTGCTCAACCAGAGTCCAGATAGACCTGGGCCCAAGGGTGCAGCGTCAGGAAGAGGCCCCAGAGTGAAAGGGGGGCAGTGATCTGTCACCACTGACCAAGAACAGAGGATGCTGCCCCCTCCACAGTGTGGGATTCATGCTGGGAAGTGGCTGCCTAGCCAGGGCCCATGATGGGACAGATACAGTCAGTGCAATGTGGGTGGAATGATGTGGACCTACTGGGTTGGTGAGGTAATCACCTGGGCACCTGCCCCTGGCTCTCTCTTCTCTCTGGGACATGAGCGGCCACTTGACAGGTGACATCCTCACAGATAAAGGGCCTGGCCCCTTGCTCCCACCTGGAGGAAGTGCCCCCATCCTGGAGGCACTCCAACCAGCAATACCCATTTGAAGAGAAGTTAAGACTTCCTGGGTGAAGCTCCTGGGATGTGAGGCTGTTTGTTCCCACTGGTCCCCATCCTGACTGACCTAGCCAGTGGAACTGCTGGTCGCCCTCCTCACCCAGCAGGCATTCAGGCTCTGTGCCAAGCCCGCAGACCAGCTATGGTTGAGACCCTGGGTCCTCACTCTTGTGAAGCTCTAAATGAGGAGTGAGGAGTAGAAGATCCACGAGGGAATCCAAATGAGGATGAGAAGAGAATGCAAACTTGGGGGTAGGGTGGGGTGGGCTTGGGAGGAGGAGGGTCCTGCAGAGGACAGAGGTCCCCCTGACCTGAGCCACTGCTCCTAGCTGTGTACACATGGATGTCACTCACGGCATCCTCCATCCTCACACCCCTACAGGGCTGTCACCATCCCTGTCTTACGGGGAAGGAGCTGTGACCCAGAGCAGCGCTCTGAAGGAGCAGGCAGGGCCCCATCCCACCCTCAGGAACAGAGCTGGTCTGGCCCAGAGGAAGAAGAGCCAAGGTCCTATGGCATGGCCTGGGAGGCCCCATAACACTCAGGAAAGGGGACCCCAAGGGCTGCAGTGGGCACCACCGGAGGCAGAATGACAGCCAGGGTCAGACCTGGACCTTCCTCTGGCTTGCTGTGTGCTCTCAGGCAAAGTGCTGAACTCTGAATTTCAAGCTCCCTCATCGCTAGAAGGGAGCAGCACCAACCTTCAGGGATGGTACGGTGTAGAAAAGTGATGCCAAGGGCAGGGACAACCCCTTGGGACTGTAGCGCAGAACCCAGCCCGTCTGCTGCTGCCTGGGTGATCCACTTCTGCAGCAGCCCTGGAGAGGGCTGGGGTAGGCTGGCAGGCAGGTGGGGAGGAAGCTGGTGCTCACCCTGGCTGGTGGCTGCTGTCCAGCGGTGTCCAGCTCAGCAGGAAACATCTCCAGAGAAGATGTCCTGTCCTCTGCGCCAGGGAGCGCTCAGATCTGCCCCTCGGGGGCACACAGTGATTTGTCCCTGATTAAGAAAATGCCATAGGTCACCGTGTGACAGTGTTTAATGTTGAGTTTTTGCTGATGCCCTTGTTCCTACAACCTACTAATTGCCAATTTTCTTCTGTGTCTTGGTTTCATTCAGTGCCTCTGTAGCACCCAGAGCTGAGGCCCTCTCCCTCCCTTCCTGTGGGCATCTGGGCACCCCTGCTGTGAGCTCCCACTTCCTGTCTTGGGGAGGGAACAAGAGATGGGAATCAGAAGGTGACCTCTGCCTGCTTTCCAGACTCTGGCTCCCTCGGGGTACCCTGGAGGTGGGGATAGGGGACCAGCTCGGGAGTGGGCACCAGCGTGGATAGTGCAATGCTAGCAGTTCCAGGGCAGGATCTCCTACCCCTGTATTTGCCAAGCAGGGCTCAAAGACAGGAGAGGATCTGTCCCCCAGAGGCAGGTGCCCCCTCCGTGTCCTCACCTAATTGGCATCAGTAAATGCTTGTCAGAGAGGTGGTGGGGGAAGAAAGAAGGGGATCTGAGGCACAAAAGGACTGCTGACTCAGCTTCTGCTGCGCATCTGGGAGGCTGATCAATGCGGCTCCACCCACGCAGGCATCTGGTTCCCAAAATAGTCCAGGCTTCCTGGGTTCCAGGGCCCCTCCAGTGCACCAGGAGCACCGCGCAGCTGAGCTGGTGTGTGTTTTCCGGCTGGGTGATGCTCCCTCGTATCTGCAGCCTCATTACAGGAAAATGGGCTGTCAACACGGGGGTCAGAGGAGAACGGGGAGAAGGCCGTCTGATTTCCCCATTGTGCACGTAATGGGGGAATTCTTCCTTTTGAGGGAACTCAAGGGCTTCACAGTTCTTGGGCTGATGGGACACTTTGAAGAATCATAGGAGTGACTGATGGGGTGGATTCACGGGTGGAATAGGCTCTGATGGCCTCATCAGAGCTGCTTGTGACACTGTGGTCCCTTCACGGCAGATGCGCAGGGACATCCCCAAGCGACCAGGACGCGCTGAAGAGCTCTGCTTCTACTTGCCCGACGCCTCCTACCTGGAAGCTTCCTCTCACCAGGCCCTGGACACAGCTCGGCCTGCTCTGGGGAGGGTTTTTGGGGTGGGGCTTCCCCAGGAAGACCTCCTGGAGAATTCCAGGCTGGGTGGCCTGAGCAAGCCTGAGCTACAAACTGCAGCTGCTCTTCTTTCCTTCTTTTCTACTTCCCCTCCCTCAGCTTGTCCTTGGGGCCCAGCTCTGGACCCTCCTCCAGAAAGCCTCCCTAGTGCTCTAGCCACACGGGACTCTTCCTTCCCGACTTCTCTGTGCTCTGGGGGCAGTGGGGGTTGGGGGCGGAACAGGGGCTTAGTGATAGAGGCTTGGGTTTGAGCCTGTGCTGCCATCCTGTGCGGCATAACTTGGGCAACCGCTTCAACTTCTTTGGTACTTTCTTTCCTCCTTGAAAAATGATAGATTTAATTTCATTCACTCACTCATTTATTCATTCATGCATTCTGTGGCGAATGGTGATGGAGATTAAAACGGGATTTCTGTCAAATGCAGTCAGTGTCCAATGGGAATGTGAGGGGTGACATTCCGGCCACTGTGTGCCCAGTTCCCCTCCTGTGAGACCTGCCTTCAGTATTCCCTGCAGTGTGTCCCACCCTCTCAGGCAACCTTGGGCCCACCTAAGCGATACATGTTCAGGTGACTGGCTCTGTGTAGAATGTAAGGGACCCAGGGACCCCTGCTTCTCCTGAAACTCTGGCTCTTCGTGAGAGCCCAGGCTGCGGCAAAGTGGGGGCTTGCCATCAGGCAGAGACTACGCATTGCTCATCGGTCACTGGGCTGAACTCTCATCCGATCCCTTCTCACAGCAGCCCTGGGAGCAGGGCCATGTACAGCTGTGGAATCCCAGACTTCTGGCTGGCAAGTGGCAGAGCTGGGGTTTCATCCTTGCCTCCTCTCACGTGCCCACTCCCTCCCCATGGACCTGTGTGTGCACTGTGGGCTCTGAGGTGGGTGAGGGCTTGTGCTACTCACCTCCTACTGCAGCATTCACCAGCCAGGAGGGTAGGACCTCCTGAGCAACTGACTCACCTGGATGGTTGGTCCCCACCAGGTCCCCTGCAGCTCCAGGTGTGGGCGCAGTGCTCAGGAAAGTGGCTGAGGAGGAGGAATGGCCAAGTTCATCCATGTCTTGGTCCACATCACAAATATTTTTTTAGTGCCTTCTGCATGCCAGTCCTGTCTCACCAGGCATGTGGAGGACGAGGAGCTCCACGGGACCAGAACTCAGTGAGTGGCTAGAACTCAACGCAAACTGCCTCAGGTAGGCGCAAAGTGGGTGAGCTCAGGGAAATCTAGGGGTTGGTGGCTTCGAGCCTGTCTTGACCTGCTGATGTGAGCATTCTCAAGTGTCAGGTAGTGTTTCAGTGCTGGGACACAGCAGGAGCAAAATGAACGCGTTCTCTAGCTTGCCAGAGCTTAGAGTCAGGTGGATGCACACATGAGTGAGTGCATGTACACACACACACACACACACACACACACACACACACACACTCCCCTCCCCAAGCTCTATGTTGGCTTTATTCTCAGGCAGGCTATTTCAAGATAACCACCTGTGACTCTGGTTCAGACCAACTCAGTTTCTGCTGAAGTTTTCAGGAAAAAAAATACATCCCAAGCTGAATTCTGATTGGAGCAGATTAACCACGTGCCTTTTTCTGAGCCAATCACTACGGCGAGGGGGAAGGAACTTGCTGATTGGTTGCATAATCATCCTCAAAGCCAGGTGTGGGCTCAGCCTCAGCTAAGCCACCCACACAAAGAATGGGGATGATAAGGGCGGGGGACAGTGTACAAAATAGATCTGATTCCTGCTTCTTGTTTGGCAGCAGGGCTGTGATCACCAAACTCACCTTGGGTATTGCGGATGATCTTGAGGCACCTCCGCAATTGCGGGAGACAGCGGTGCTGCAGTATAGCACCTCCTAGACTCTGACAAGCTGCTTCAGTCCACCCCAGCAGACCCGGCCCCCATCTGGGGGGTGGGAGTGGGTGGGACTGTTCTGATGCCGCTGGCAATGGAGCATGCATAGACTCAGCTGCCTCCCTGGCTATGTGACCCTGTGTAAGTCCCTAACTTCTCCCTGAGCCTCAATGTCCTTATCTCTAAAATGGGAATGATTAAACTGAACTTGTAGCAAGGATGACTGTTTTGTGGGTAGTGACAGTCGCTGTTAGTCTCTTGGCTTCATGCCTGGCGTATAGAAGGCACTAAATGGATATTGTGAAGACTGGGGCTCACAGAATGGCAGCTATCACTGTGACCACTATTGTGGTACTTTGCAGATAGGTGGCATGTGTTACTGGCCAGTGTGTCTCTTCCACATCACCACGGCCTCCTGGAACACAAGAACATGACCGACCTTTTTCTCTGTGCCCAAAGCCCTGCACACGGCTTGTCACTTCACCGTGACATCTGATCAGTCACTGGAGAATGATACTCTGGAGGGTGGGAAAGGCATTTGGTGGCTATTGTCCACTAGTAGCCTGGCCTTGACTCTTTCTGTAGTGTCTGTTCACAGCTACATGTATCTCAGTAGGACAGAAATTTGGTGGCTGAAGGAGTTATTTAAAGTCTCCATTAAAACAACAGAACTTTGATGGAAGCAGAGCAGTTGTCGCTGCTGGGACCCAAGAGGTACCTGAGAAAGACAGGGATGTGCAGGCAGGATTTATTCCAGACTTCTGAGAAATACCTGCATTCTGGCCACATTCAGCGTATGAAAACATTGTCTGACCTTGGTGTCAGGAGGGACAGGCTTGCATTCCAACAGACAGGCCTGTGTGAATGATGTGTGACTAGGGAACTGCGAATCCTTGTCCTTGTCTCTTCTAAGCTCATTCTTTGGCATTCACCAAGAGCTGGGCTGAAAACAGTAGATGTGTAAGATAATGCCTTTCAGTAGCACCAAACAGACCCCTGGGTGGCCTCTCGATTAGTGGGCACCACCAGCACAGATACCTCCCGTGTGCGGGCGCAGGGCTCATGGTTTACAAAGAGTACAGAGAGGGCTGGTGCATAGTACCTGAGATCTGGTGTTAATTGGCTTTTTGTTGCTGTGACAAAATACCTGGGCTAATTTAAAGAAGGGAAGGTTTATGTGATTCATGGATTTAATCCATGATCAGATAGCTCCATTGCTTCTGGGACTGTGATGAGGCAGGATATCACAGGGGGGAAGGGTATGCCAGAGGAAAGCTGCCCCTCTCATGGGGTGTTGCCAAGAGACAGAGAGAGAGAAAGAGAGAGAGAGAGAGAGAGAGAGAGAGAGAGAGAGAGAGAAATATTGAGATTGAGACTTACTTTTTTCTGAGACAAAAGGTTTATTTGGCTGATAGTTTGCAGAGGTTTCAGGATTTCAGTCCAGAGTTGGCTGGCTCCAAGGCAGCATGGTACAGCAGAGGGGAATCACAGAGGAGAAAGAGTTCTTAGCAGTCAGAGGGGAGCAAGGCAGTGGAGTAGCAAGCAGCAGCAACAGCAGCCCTCTTTCTGTCCCTTGTATTCTTCCAGGATACCTGCTCTGCAGGTAGCAGTCACATCCAGAATAGGGTTGCCCTTCATGCTAGCATCGTGCTGTGAATCAGCATCAGCATCGCATCCTTAATCCTAGCACCACACAGTCCAGGTCCAGCCACCTCCGGAATATCTCACCTATGTCTATATTGGGCTTTGGGAGAACATCTATACATAAGCCATGAGAGAGAGAGCAAGTGAATGAGCGAGTAAGTGAGTGAGTGAGAGAGAAACAGAGAGAGACAGAGACTGAGACACAGAGACAAAGATAGACAGAGAGGCAGACAGAGAGACTGAGAGAGAGACAGACACAGAGGGAGACAGAGACACGGAGAGAGAGAAACAGAGAGAGAGAGAGAGAGAAACAGAAACACAGAGAAACAGAGACACAGAAAGAGACAGAGAGAGATAAAGGCAGACACAGACAGACACAGACAGACAGACAGACAGACAGGCAGACAGACAGACAGACAGAGCCAGAGACAAAGAGAGACGGAGAAGAATGAAAATGTGGGCTGCAGACAAGTTACATAGTCCCCAAGTTCACACTTTCATGACTCCCTTCCTTCACCCAGGCCTCACCACCTAAGTTTCTAGCACCTTCCAGAACAGAGACCAAGATTCAATCTTCTGATTCCCAACTGAGGCTCCCTTAACTTTGCCTCAGGTCATATGGGTCTCAGGCCTCTGGCTGGCTAGTCTGGACTTCCAAGCCTGAAGCAGACAAAAGATAAGGCTAGACAGAAATAAGGATTTGGGTGGAAGGGGTGAAATTAAGCCCAGGGTGGACAGATTCATGCTGGGACAGATTTGCTGGGCTTAGAAGGGCGAAGTGAAGGAGTTTCCAGGACTGACCTGGGAAGATAGACTAAAATGTGATGTGATGAAAGCAGGTGATGAAATTGTCACAGGTGCTTAGTAAAACAAGGAACACCAGGTCCATATAACCTGCGAACATGGAGTTGTCTACTGTTAATACCACCTGAGCTGGTGTTTCCTGACCCAGCTGGGGAAATGCACTTAAATTTAGCAGTGAACTTTCATAGAGTTGGCTGGGCTCTTCCTAAGCATCTGCACCCCGTGTCAGGAGGTGTGAGCATGTGGCACGTATCTGCTCTCCTCCTTGACCACGTGGGATGAGAAACCATTCTGAAGAGGCACCATGAGGTTAGAGCACCACCCTCCTAATTCAGACCTGACCCTGAAACTCTAAGGAACACACCGATGCTAGCAGGAGCGCCTGAAGTCCACTTGCCTTTCTGTTTCATGTGAGTGTTTCACTCACAGATGCCTTTGCAAGTTGGGGATCCTGTTCTTGTGGTCTACAGCATCGTGGGGATGTGGGCATCCTCATCTGGATGGAGAGGTCCATTTCCTCATCTGCATGGGAAAGGGTAGGATGGGAAGGCATCCTGCTCTGCTCAGTTTCAGGCATAAGTGGGGATGGAGTGAGGAAGGGCTTGGAGGTGCTGACAAGACTTCATATTTTGTCTCTGCCACCAACCAAATCTCTCCCTGCCTGTCTGCCTAGGGTGGGGTCTCTATTTTGGGCTTGGGAAGCACAGCACCTGCCAACACTCCAGCCAGGTTCTGGTCTGGCACTTTGCTGCTGTCATCTCTAATTGCCTAGTTGCTGAAGGGTGTGCCATTTGCCCATTGTTCAGACAGGGAAATAGGTGCTTGGCTGGGACCTCCCAGCCTTCCTCCTCCACTGCCAGAGCCATCTGCACTTGGGACACTGTGCCAGGATTCACTACTGATGTGCATTTTCTTCTGACATGTGCTCCCCACCCTCTCTTACTCTTTTTTTCCCCCACTTTCTAGGCAGCTGGCAATTTTGTTACCTGTTTCTTGATTTTTCTCTCAAATTCATGGAAAACCAGGATGCCTAGAAATAGGGTGATGTTCTCACTTTGGCTGGGACAGCAGAAGCTACTCTTGGCACTGTAGATTTAGGGGACTCTTCTCTCCATCCCTTTCATGTCCCCCCTGGAAGGCTGCAGCTTCTGAGCCACTCAGGCACGGGGCTGTGCACCTGAACAGATTCAAATCAGTGCCGGCTGGAGGGAAGGACCAGCCTCCCCTGCTCTACATATCTGGGTTTTATAGTATTCCTGACAATTCAAAGGTTAGTAAAATCTGGGGGATATAAGCTACATTTGATCTTTTATGCTTTCCAGGGTAAAAACTCCTGCAAGCTGCTGGGCCTCCTTGTCTGCCTTAGGGGGAAGGGGGCTTGCAGCCTCAGCATCTTGGTTCTCTTTTTTGCAAAAATGCTGTGGAGTTGCTCTGGATTATTGGGGCTACCGGGTGCTCCCTGAAGGGGCTGAGAGGTAGAGAACAGCCCTCAGGCCCACTAAGCAGGGTGGTCTGTCTGGGCCCAGGGGGGAGTTACAGGAGGAACGGGGAGAATTCTTTTCTGTCAAGACCGTCCCAGCCCAGAGCTTGCCTCCCCTACCTGAACTGTGTAGTTTGCATTCTCATTCACTCACCATGTGTTGAGTGCTGACTATGCTCAACAGCTAGTGTGGATTCTTAGCCACATGTAAATGGAAGTCAGATGTGCATTGATTCTTAAGCCTGCTGACAACGGTCTGCGTTGTCTGCTGTTGTCTTCTGTAAAGGAGAAGGTCTCTCTATGTGCTTCTAAAATGTCAGCAAATAGCTGAGGGTTCTTGCTCAAGTCATAAGAATCACAAATAGGCAAAGTTCAAACTCTTTTGGTGTTATCGGCTCTGGGCTCTGTGTGCCGGCCGCTCTTAGCTCTTTCTGTGTTAACAGCCTTCTTTGCTGCTCAGACCTGGAAGCTACAAGCAGGCCTCGAGACTTCTTCTAGCCATCTGAGAAGGTGGCTCCTGGCTCTTCTTCAGTGTCCTCTGGCTGCCATCTGTCTTTAGTGTTACCAGCACTGGTCACTGAGTGCTCTTGGTGCTAGTGGCCCTTGATGTCACCTGTGCCACTTGAGGCAGAAATCCTCAGGAGGCAGGAATGCACCACCTGCATCTGAAAGGGGGCTTTATTAGGGCTTGTGCTGTACTGTAAGATGGAGCAATACATGAACCAAGCAAGATCGAGCTACAGGATGTTGGTTCCATAAGGTGCATCTACAGGGCCCCTCTAGGACCTGACTGAGGAGGGCTGCAGAGAATGGAGTCATCCAGAGGGCTTGCGTGGCAGGGTCAGCTGTGTGGGGCCTCTCCCTGAATCTTGCTGGAGTTGTAGCAACCTTTTCTGGAATGGTCATAGGTGTGTGATGGCGTGGCCAAGCTGCAGTACGTTTGGAGGAGCCAAGGAATACAAGTATCCCTGAGGTCATTGGTTCCTTGCCCCACCTCCTTGTGTGCCAGGTTCAGTTCTTGGTGCTGAGGTGCACATGGACACAGATCACTGCCCTCAGCATTGACAGGAGGAGAAAGGAGCAGGAAATCAGGCTGTCACCTCCAAACGTGCCACTTCGACAGGGGCGTTTATAAGTTGGAGACAAGGTGCTGGGACTCTGCCCTCCCTGTGCCTACAATCAGACCAGAGATTTACAAAGATGGGAGGGCTTTCTCTCTCTTCCCTTCTTGTTAAAGGCAGGGTGTAAATTCTCCTTTGCACCCTCAACAGCTCCTAGATGGCACCAGAGGAGTGTGGGAACAGATTGTACTCTATTAGTCCACATTCCATATATTTTCCTCCCCACACTTTGCTTTTCTTTATCCTGTCTTTAAAATTTATTATCTTTTGCTAAAATGTTTAAGGCACATTTCTAAGCTGCTGCTTTAAGTTTTTCCACTGAACTTTCTCCTGTGATGTGCCTTTGTTCACATTTAGTGTCTTCTTCTTCTTCTTCTTCTTCTTCTTCTTCTTCTTCTTCTTCTTCTTCTTCTTCT
>NDGN010238856.1:0-15665 GCA_002564285.1 Tympanoctomys barrerae
ACTCAGGCCCTTGTGCTTGCCAGGGAAGTGCTTATTCCACTGAGCCATCTCCCCAGCCCCACTCTAGTTACTTTCATTAACCCTGATATTACTTGAACTATTTTCAGAGCTTAAGATGTGGGACCACAGGAGTAGTGACTTTTATCCGAGGCAACATGCTACACGTGGCCTGGGTGGGTGATTCCCAAGTTATGCTCGTGAGAAAGGGCCAAGCTGTTGAATTAATGAAACCACACAAGCCAGACAGAGAGGTAAGTATGGTGGTTTTTTTTTTCCTATTAAACACGTCTAAAGGGAGCTTTCTAGTTGATTACTTAGGATTCAATTATTGCTATTAATCTCAGCAACTGTGCTCACCTTCCAAAGAAATAATACAGAGACCCTTTTCGGGAAGCTGATGAGTATTTTATCTGTTGTTGTTAATTGCTAAAGTAGATGAATGAATCTTGAATCCAGTTATTTGCTTCTTTTTATTGCATCGCTGTTTAGGATGAAAAGCAGCGAATTGAGGCCCTTGGAGGTTGTGTAGTCTGGTTTGGTGCCTGGAGGGTCAATGGAAGTCTGTCAGTCTCCAGAGCTATAGGTAGGAAAAACAAATTAATTTTGTTTCTCCAAACTGTATTCTTCTAAAACACACTGTCTCACATTAACTCTGAAACATAGGAACCTAAGACAATGAGTTATAGTATCAGAATGCTTGTATGTTTCAAATTGACTAATGCCTTTTTACTTATTTAATGATACCTATTTATACACTTAAATTCCATTATACAAGGAGCCATAACAAGAAATGCCAAATTTACTAGTTCATATATACTTTTTAAATAGTTTTTTAAGAAGTTTTTTATTATTAGTATACAAATCTCCTTAAACCATAACAATCCTCATTTCATCATATTTTTGGTCGTATTTGACTTGAATTACTATTTTCCAGAGAATGGAAAGTTCTCATACTTTTCCATATTTTAAAAAATCTTTATATAATTTAAATGAGTTTCAAAAATGATGTAAATAACAAAATTCATAGGGATCACTGTACTTTTTAATATGGAAACTTTTTCAGAAGTAGATTACAATAATTGGTCAGATAACTGGGGCTTTAAAGAACCAGTTTTCTTAGGATTTAAAATTTTCAAAAGAAAGTGAAAGTAAAACTATCTAAAACAGAGATTAAATAGTTGTTTGGAAAAATGCAAGGTGTAGGTTTAAAGAATGGAGCTATTTGTTTTTGGCTTGCTTTGGGGCCTGGGTGTTTATTTTACGTTTTGTTATTTGCCTTTACTTTCTGGTTTTTAAAAGAATAAAACAATGTCTATCTTCATAAGTGATATGAACATGTATGTAATTCTTATTCTTTGCCTCCCTGAAGAAATGGAGTAAATGGACCTAGGGTTAGCATGGATAAGAGTTCACATCAACAGTAAGAAAATCTTTTGAAAAGACTGATTTTCTGTCCCTACTGATCTGAGTTCTTCCCACTCTTTGGGGAGGTGCTGGCAAGCTGTGAAGTGGCCCAAATATGAGCAGTAGAAGGCCCAAAGAGAAATAGCTAAGCGAATCCACATACACCTCTTAAAGAACTGATAGCTTTACCTTACACTGAGGGCATTAACAGGAACTCTGGAATAGGGCCAAAGAGGGGAAATTTCTCATTTCTAAAACATATTCCTATATAGAATTATTTTTGACAACTCTAACTGAAGACCTCCTTTTCTTGATCTCACCTCTCTTTGTCAGAAGACAGGCTTACCTTTAATGCTTGTTTTAGAACAGAAATTTACTAGAGGATACCTCTTTTCTTGATTCTAAAAATAGAACACAAGGTGAAACTAAAGCAGAATGTCCTTGCAAAAGTCAAACTAAGAATAAGGTTAGCTGCATATAAAGGAAGTGGCTTTTGAGGAAAGGAAATCCCAGTTACATAAAGGAATATAAATACATGGGAGTTGGAAAGGCTGCGGCATGTTAGGAATAGTGACAGAGGAAGCTAGAGTGAGCGTGAACGCTAGACTTACAGTGCTTGTACCAGCCTGTGAAAGGTTTCACATTCGAGGCTAAGTCGGCTGGACTTTACCATGTAAATAGGCAGAAGAGCCACAGTCAGGTTGTATTTAGAGATACTTGGAGGTACAGCACAGAAGGTGGGCTAGACTACAAAGCATCCAGTTGAGAGATCATTCAGGAGGCTGGGAATACGGGAATGGATAAAGAGGGATCTGGAAGAGGGTATAACTGATGAGACAGAAAGGTTTGTAGGAAAGGAGAAAGCAAACTTCCAGGTTTTTGACCTGTCATGGAAAGATAAAACATGTGTAATAAAGCAGCAGCAGTTTGGGGTGGGGAGGACAGATAATGAATTGTTGGGACACATTTTATATTCTGGGTATCTATAGGATGACCTGGAAGAGAATGTGTAGTTGGAAATACAGACCTGGAGCTTAGCTCAGAGTTCTAGGTTGAATACAGAGGTTTGAGAATTCACTCTGTCTTGGCAATGTTGCTAGCTAACTATGAAGCAAAAACACAGGCATAGGTTATGTTACCCAGAGAGTGTGTGTTTTGTGAAAGTGCCACTGGCTCATTACTTTAAGGAGAATACTACTGTGGACAGACTGGGATTTATACTTGACAAGTGGCAGGCCTTAGTAAATTTACTTCACTTCTCAGTGTCTACTTGCTCCTTTGTGGAGTAATCACAGCACCTCACTTTATAGGAAGTGGTATACAGCATGCACCATATGTACAGCCATATCCAGCACATTCTTAGCACACAATGTTACTAAGTGAATTATTTAAGCAAAGAAAATCAAGAAACAATCAGAGGTTGGGAAGCGGGATATTATGCTTATAGAAAGGCTTTATAGGAGCAAAGAGCCAACAGTGTTCAGTGCTCCAGAGGACAAGAGAGTAGAGTGTAAAAGACCATAGAATTTAAATATTAGGAAATAATTGATGATACCAGAAATATTTTTTAATGGCTAAATAAAATACATTAAGTAGTGTTTTATTTAAGATGCAATTTGTCTTGGAAATTTTTCAGTACAAGTGAAGATAACCAAATATTTCAAGAACTTTTTTTCCCTTTCATTTTATGAATTTGGTACAGGGAAATATTTCAGATTGAGAGGTTTGAAAACCTACTAATTAGGTTATAGAAAACAACAAGGTGAAGAAAAAGGCAGGAACCCAGGAACAAACATAGATTGACTTTCCTGGGCAGTCTGATTGTGAAAGGGAGAAAGGAAATAGTGTGATGACTTGAGGAAAAAACTGATTTTGGAAAAGGTTGCTTTCATTGCTTCTGTGTTCAGGATGAGCAAATTTTAGATGAGTGTGTTTATAGGAAAAAGACAGTGATTAGAGGGAAAACTGAAAATGAGAGTATAGCTGAGAAGTAGGAAGACCGGGCCAACAGCACTGGGTGGCTTTAAAAAGGAAGAGACACTTCTGACTTGGGAAAATGGCAGTGGATTTGGTGAATCTCCACACATAAAAATTAAAATAAATTGAGGGCAGTGTAAGAATGAAGGACATTCAATAAATGATAAAGCTTTGCAGATGAAAAGCTTTTTGACTGTTTCTCTGCATAAGCCCTTCAGATTCATGATCCAAAGTTGACAGAGCATAATGTTTCCTGGCATATGGAGAGAGGAGGCTGAAGACACAAGGATGTTGCCATTTCTACCATGAAATGGATATTCATGCCCTCCTACCAAATTTGGGGGCGAAATGTCATGAATTTGACACCAACAGCAGAGCAGGTGAAAAGCCAGAATTTTGGCAGCATTTTCTCTGAGCAAATCTTAGTATGTTCTGTTCCAAACTAACAGTTGCAGTAGTCTTTTAATTGTAGCACTAAAACAAGACTTTTGGGAACAGTATGACTCAGATCACATTTATTTTTAGAGGTGGAATTAAACCAATAATGATAATTCAGTCAGGTAGAGTAGGGGAAGTTAAGTGGATTGGTGGAGGATATAGTCCCATGATTGAGAGTTTTAATTAGCTCTAACAGGGTACTGGGAGGCATCATAGTAAAGAAGTGAACTTGATGAAATCAGGACCATGCTTGAGGAAGACGGTTTTGACTGTTATAAGAAACCATGCATGAATGAAAGACAGCCTAGCTAAGTAGAGGATAGGGCAGAGTTACACATTTGAGAATAGGACTAGAGCTGAAGACTTAAAGGGTCACAAGACTACTATCTTGAACCTTACTGACACTAACTTAACTCATTCTATTGAGGAACTGTTTTGTTTTTGAGACAAGGTCTCATTATGTAGTTCTGGGTGGCCTTGAAGTCACCATGTAGCTTAGGCCAGTCTTAAACTCACAGAGATCCTCCTGCCCCAGCCCCCCAAGTATGAGGATTACAGGTGTGAACCTGTATTAGGTTTTGGTTTTTTTTGTTTTTTGTTTTTTGTTTTTTTTTTTTTTTTTTTGGTCTTTTCGGATAGACAATCACAACAACCTGCTGCACAGGTAGCTCATGTTGCCCACATTGGTTGTAGAGTGATCCTTGGGGGTCCTGTTGAACCTTCCAGGCCTGAGAATTAAATGGGTGTGAAATATTGGAAAAAATTCTTTCTTGGGCAAAAGAGAACCCAGAACAGGTAACAGAAACAATGACTCTATAGCCAGGTAACTTAAATTACTTTATCTTCCTCTTATCTTCTCCTAGTCAAAAAATTCTTTTTAGTGCAATGAAAAGGACAATCCTTAATGACAGTTGTATAGGTAACAAGGTAGGATTTAGAGCCAGGTGGTCTAACAGCAGTGCCAGTGTCCTTAACCTACCAGCTAGGTTCTCTGCAGATACTTAAAGGAAAACAATGAAAACAAACAATGAATATACTCTGTAGTGTTCAGGATCTGAAAGTTCCAAAGGCACTGCAGGTGATCGATTATCTCAGTAGTTGGTAACAGAAACCTACCTCAGCGTGGGCCCAGTCTCCAGTTTTTATTATACACCACTCCCTAACAGTAGCCTCTGTCTTTACTTATGCTGAAGGACCTCTGCCTGGGGATAACTTAATATTTCAAAACCCAACTCAAATGTGATTCTGTTAGTAAATGAACTAAGCAAGAAGAGAAAGGCCCAGGAGGGCCTTGGGTGTTCTCACAGTGAACAAGTGAGTGGATAAACTGTAAGGATAGAAGGGGGCATTAATCAGAGACATAGGAAGAAATCAACAGCATTGTCATAGTTTCCAAAGACAAGAAAAAAAAGGTCATATATCTTTTGTCTCTAGAAGTTATAATAAAGCAGCATTTTAAAAAAAGCCAAGATTAGGGCCCAAGAGACCTGCATTCTAATTCCCTATACAAAGCCCTGGATAAACCACTGGAGTTTTCTGGGCCTGAGGGACTTGCACTCACACTTTAAAATCCTTAGTAATGTAAACCTTTCTCTGTGCGTGCACTATGAAGCTACTTACTGATTTCTATTTTTTTTTATTGAGAAATAAATATGAGTACTTACTGATTTCTAAATAAGGACAGAACAAAAATGGTTTAATGAAGAGAATGATCAGAACTTTGTTTTTTAAAAGTGGATTTGTACTCATTTCAGTTAAATGTAACTACTATATAGGGCTGAATTTTTAGTGTACAGCAACATTTTTTTTTTTCTTTTTCTTTTTTTTTTTTCCAGAACCAGGGATTAAACTCAGGTCCTTGCACTTGCCAGGGAAGCGCTTATTCCACTGAGCTATCTCCTTGGCCCTGCATCAAATTTAGATATACCCTACTTGTGATATTCAGCAAAGCCTCAATGATAGCTAGAGGCATAAGTTTCAGAGTATGCTAGACAAAGAACTTACCCAAAAGACTAGAAATTATTTAACTGGAATTAAGACACAACAGCTACTTAGCAAAGAAAGTAAAAATTTTAAATTTGAAATTATAATCAGAGTCATGACATTGTCTATAAACTCCTCCTGCCTCAGCTTCTCAGTGTGAGGATTATAAGTTTGTGTCACCATGCCAGGCTTGGCATAAGCATTCTAAGCATTCATGTGAAGTTTCCTTTATCTCTCTACTTTCCAATTTCCACAGGAGATGCTGAACATAAGCCATACATCTGTGGGGATGCAGACTCTGCCTCTACTGTTTTGGATGGGACAGAAGACTACCTCATTCTGGCCTGTGATGGCTTCTACGATACCGTGAACCCTGATGAGGCAGTGAAAGTTGTATCTGACCACTTGAAAGAGAACAATGGAGACAGCAGCATGGTCGCCCACAAATTAGTGGCATCAGCTCGTGATGCTGGGTCAAGTGATAACATCACTGTTATTGTGGTATTCCTGAGGGACATGAACAAAGCTGTAAATGTTAGTGAGGAATCAGATTGGACAGAGAACTCTTTTCAAGGAGGGCAAGAAGATGGTGGGGAGGATAAGGAGAATCATGGAGAATGCAAACGCCCTTGGCCTCAGCACCAGTGTTCAGCACCAGCCGATCTAGGCTATGATGGGCGTGTGGATTCATTCACTGATAGAACCAGCCTCAGCCCAGGGTCCCAAATCAACGTGCTGGAAGACCCAGGCTACCTAGATCTCACACAATTAGAAGAAAGCAAACCTCACAGTGCCCAGGTTTTGCCACCAGTTGAAATGTTTGGTCCTGGTGCACCAAAGAAAGCCAATCTTAATAATGAGCTAATGATGGAGGAAAAATTTGTTCAATCATCATTGCCTGAACGGAGTGGTGCTGAAGAGTTTTCTGCTTCTTTTAATTTGGGTTCCACAGGGCAGCAGATATATAGAATGGAGACTTTGTCTCCTGTCTGTTCTGGGTTGAAAAACGAACAGTCCAAATCCCTGGGAAAAAGAGTTTCTAGATTGTATCATTCACACCATTACTACTCTAAGAGGCGGCAAAAATTTCATTCATTTCTCTCTGCTCAAGAGCCTTCCCACAAAATAGGCATTAGTCTGACCTCACTTATTCGAAGTGGGAAGAAAAATAGGGTGGTAAGAAGTTCTGTCCCATGGAGGGAAAATAGTTGGAAATGGTACAATGAAAATGCAATGAAGAAGGCCAGAAAAAGTAATGATATTCCATGCCCAGATGTTTTCAGGAGCTGTAAAATATAATACTTTTTCATTAAAGTAGGCTAGCTAGCTCTCCCCCAATTAACAATACCACTATCAGAGTATAAACAAGGTAGACATTTCTAAAACACATGTGCTTCATTATGAATCCATGGATGGCTCAATTCTTAAATGTAAATAGATCTCTAGGAAACTCAAAATAGTGTTTCAAAAAAAAAAAAAAGTATTGGCGGTTTCACTAGCAAAACAATAGAACTGGTCCCTGTGATGTGTCTCTAAACTTACCCCTCTACCCCTACTCGCCATCCCTTCACGTCACTAGTGGAAGCTTGAAGTTATTTCAGTCAGGACATATAGTGTTGAAATCTGATCTGATGTGCCTCATATCTATGAAAAAGTCAATGCAGAATTTGGTTGGGAAACCTCTCTCAAGATCTTAGGGTCTGTGAAAGATCCCTCTCCCCACTTTGGGTAGGTAAACGACTAAAAGCCATATGGGTTTTAACTGGTAAAGTAGAAAGCTAATGTAGAGGTGTCATAATCTCAGACTTGTGAGGCAGGATATAGTCAAAATTTACTGATTTTTTTTTCCTGTAACATAAGACTGAACAATTTTTGATTTAAAAATATTTCCTAGGGCTGTAGTTATTTGGGAGTTTCATACCTGTCATGGTGCTTTTGGTGGAATTTTTATTATTTGTCATTTTAGAGTATCACTGTTTTAATCTATAATGCTAACGTGTTTTTCACTGTACCTTCATCTCAGGAAAACTGGTTTAATAGAGATGATATCAGGTACAAATATACAAGTATCAAAATGCCATTTATAAAAGAAAGTTAAATAGTATTTGTATATTTTCTACCTTTTTTTAAGTTCAGAGACAGCATGGGCATATACAACTGTAACATAAAAAGTGGTTTTGGAGAATTAAAAATGCTAGCTAGCTTCAACTTCTCTAAAATTATTTTCCCCAAGGGAATGGAATAATTGGCATGATGGAGACTAAAAATAACTGCCTCAAGGGAACCCAAAGGCCAAGTGCAAAGGAGAAGGCAGAGTACCAAACGCCGTGTTTGCTCAGTTGTAATTGGAAGACAAGCCAGAGTCCTGCTACAGACAAATTCAGACTGTAGAAGCAGGACATGTACTTAGTTCATATTTAGTTATACTTCATAGTTTAAAATCATCTTATTGATGGTATTTCTGCCATTTCAAGCCAGAAGCATATCTTCAACTAAAGACAGCAAATAAACTATCATTCAGTGAAGCAGCCTCGATTCTGAGAATCATAATGTCTCCACGTCACCCTTCCCTGGCCGACGGTGGTCCAGCCAAGCCAGTGGACACAGGTGGTCTCACTGCACTGATCACTCAGCGCTCTTGCTGACAGATGCCCACTGCCTAATTATGTTTTTACATGATAGTACAATTACCTTCAGTTCCTTGGACAAAGCAGGGCTATAATTCCCAAGTTTTAAGATAGAGATGACTGCAGTATATTACAAGTGCCAGTATAGCTATATCAAATAATTTTTAACAAAGCTTCACTTTAGCAACGATCTTATTAATCTACATACAGATTTTATTTTTAAAAATTTGGATGTAAGTAGATTTTCAGTGTTTTTCTCTTGACTTTGAAGTCATTCTTTCCTCAAGTCCTGTGAAGAGTTGAAAGAGTAAACATGGCTCCAACTATAGTATTAGACTTTTTTCATCATTTTGATTCTTGGCCCTGTACATGGGCCTCACTCACATCTGTCATTTTCTGAAGCCTAGATCTTGCTGACAATACTTCCGATGCAGTGTCAGTTTCAAATCAAGTTATCTAAGGAAACAAGAAAACAAAGGCAGCAGAATATTGGTACACATTAGTCCAAAAAACTTAGCTAAGTAAGAAAACTAAATTTTCTGTAGTTGTCTGTTGGTAATGCTTTTGATCAGAATAAAGGTGAAAGGAAAGAAGATGCAAGTGGTAAACTTTTTCAGTAGGGGAAAAATGGTTGAATGAAACTGGGACAAACACAGACCCATTTCTAAGGGTATGGGATGTGTAGATCTGATTACATAGCAGTGTTAACTCCATGTTTCATACTATTTACCTCTCTAGAAAATGAAGTAGTTCTCTCAATATTGTAAAAAAAATAGCAACATTTTTTCACAACATGCATATTTATAGGGTAGTTAGGTACCATTTGTAAGGTAAGTCCTTTAAAATTCTAGAATATTAAAGTAGTGGTTACTGGTCTGATATATGCTGCTCTTGGTTCTATAAACTAGATAAAAAGCAGTGCTTTGTGAAACGCAGTGTTATATTTTAATGCCACTGGTGATAGAAAGTAGTTCCCTTCCGTTCAAATCCTGTGCCCTTAATTTGCTGCTTGCTGAAGTAAGCAATAAGTAACCCTTTAACTAATGGTATCTACATATTATTGTAACTTGTATTTAATGATGGTGTATCTGGTGACTGTAAAAATAGACAGATATAAAAGTATATATTATATATTAACTGTTAATGCTGAGGTATAGTCTGTGAATTACGTGTTTTGTACTTTTACTCATTGTGTAACTTAGTGGTGGTGAAAGTTCTACACTCAATCCTTGAAGAGTGGCAGTATCCCTTTATCAATTTAACATGATCTGCATCAATTTGTTTGCCTGCTAACCAAGTTTTGTTAGAATAGGAAATAGTAAAATATAAACAAGAAAGTGTAGTATTGGGTAGGGAAACAGACTTCAAGTCACCAAATGAAGTTATTACAAACTCCTTGTACATTCACTGTGAGTTTCAAAGGGAGTCCGTCCCTAACAAAGGTTTCCTTTTTCACTTTCTAGATGTGTACTTTTGAGGGTCACATCTGAGGTTAGGCAACATTACAGCACCAAATACTGGGGCTATTAATCCCATGAGGTCTGTACTACAGAGGACAGGTTGAAACGTGTGTATATACCTTTTCTTTACCTAGAAGTGCCATCCATTGTCCTTGAAGACTACAATTAAAGTTCGTGTTGCATTTAACTAGGAGACTCCTTGAAGGTAAATCTTTTCCAAGGACAGTGTCAACAATAACGTCAACACTAAGTCAACTCTGACCATATTTACAGTGGTATAGTATCAACACTGCATTTCAGGACAATCACACTCCATTGCTGGAAAACTGTGCCAGTAAGAAGTGCAACATCAATGGGCAGATGAAAATGACGCATGAGGAGTTCTGTGTTTACAAACAAAACTGCTGTGGTTCAAGTACTTCCGCATCAAAGGCTTGGTGAGGTGGTGAGAAAATGATCTAATTTTTTAAAACAATTTATTCATTCAATGATCATTCTCATGTAAGCAAGGCCAAAAAAGGGGATACTATAAATTTTGTTCAACCTTATTAAGTTCAGATGATTTTTGAGTCATAAATTTGCAAAAACAAAACAATATTTTCACCTTTGAAAAAACCATGCACTGTTAAAAGTACCCACTTTTCTGTTCTGACCTGTGAAAAAATTAAATGTTTTTTTCAAAACAAAATGATCACCAGTATTATATCATAAACATCTTCAAACAAAGGGCACAATATTAAGGAATAACTGATACTTCCTCCAGCAGCATTTTATCTATTTTAATGTCTACTGTATTAGAAATTATTATATAGGACAGCAGAGTCCAGACTGACACAGCAGTTGCTTACGAAAAGGCAATGTTTTGACTTTGATGTATTAGACAACCCAGATACATCACTGTAAACTTTCCAGGTGCTCTTTGGTGAGACAGGCTTTCTCTTGTTCATGATATTTCTCTGCAATGAATTCTCTATGGAGTGAAGTGAATCATTTCTTAACAAGTAAATGTATCAATTTACAAACCCATAAATCTACAGATCACCTTTGAGTTCAGTTGTAATCATATTTTATTTATTAAGCTGTTCATTCAAGTAAGGAGTATGTTGAAATTTTGCCAATATCTTAATAAAACCCAGCTATTTAAAACCAATAGTCATTTGTCCTTGTCTTTAAGAGAACACTGTTATTTACTGCTTAAAATTAGGTGGATTCTCTCAGAAAGGGAAAGGAAAAACAAATTCCCAAGATGATAGTTTTCTTAGCCTTATCTAGGAATTTCTGTGGGGTGGGGTAGGGTTTATGCATGCAAGGCAAGTGCTCTACCACTACTAACATTTTGAGCCAACTATTGAAGCTTGACCCTTTCAGTCACTTTCCCTATTTAGTTTGAAAAGCAAAGAGGTGAACTGTGGTTGGATGTCTTTGGAGGACTGCTCTAGAGAGAGTAATACAAGAAAAGTAGATATGGGGAACAGTATTGAAGACATGAAAGATGCCTACATCTAAAGAAATGGGAGGTAAACTAGTTAAATACACTGCGTTATCTGTTCTCACCATTAAGATCTCTTAGCTTCACACAATTACAATGATTTTAAATTCCAAATTCTCTAAAATCAGCTTTTAACATGACTTCATATATAAAAAAGGACCTTTTAGTATTTAGTTCAAAATTTAGTATTTACTTTCTGAAGCAGTAACATATGATTTAACTGAACCATTCATTAGGTATAATAAAATCATTTGAACCTAACAAATTTAATGATAGCAAATTATTAGAAATCACTATCTTGGGCTAGGGGTGTAGTTTAGTGGTCCTGGGTTTGACGCCCCTCCCCTTGCCAAAAAACAAAAAAACAAACACACACACACCTGCTCAGATGGATGAGGTGTTACACTGGCTTTATAGGTGTATACCACACCTTGGCTTCATTTTCTTTTCATTTTTACATTTTTTAAAAAAATGTATTTGGTACAGGGCCTCACTATGCAGCTCGGACTCCTAGTGATCCTGTTTTCAGCTTCCCTGGCACCGGGATTACAGGCGTGCACCACCACACCCAGTCTCGGTTGGCTGGCTCAGCATGGTGTGTGATGCCTGGGATCGAACCCTGGTCCCGGGCTTGCCCAAGCAGGCACTTAGTCCACTAGGCTATCTTACCAGCCCTCATTTTCCTTTTTGATTACAAGACTGTTATAATTTTCCTCCCCAGCAGGGCATTGAGTCCAGGGCTTTGAGCATGCCCAGCACAGGCTGTACCACTGAGTCACTAGTTACTTTAACAACAATCAGTAAAGAACATTTCTGTTGTGCTTTAGGAAATCTATTTTTAGTTGGCCTTAGAAGAGCCTTTCTTTATATTTCAAACAAACTGGGTTGAGACCCCAAACTGTTCAGCTACAAAGTGCTCTTCCACAGGCCACTGGGTTTAGCATACCTCTTATGCTAAGCTGTAGGATGCCACCCAGTAATGGGGACCTCCAGAGAAGATGTGCTCTGCCTTCATGCTGTAAGCAGGGCCCAGGGAAATGTGAAAATCTGTCAGAAGTGACAAACATTAGGAAAAATCATTTTTCAAGTAAGTAACTAGAATCTGACCAAAGACAGAAAAGCTCTTGCTTGTCCCAATACTGCAATGTGATGGCTAGAGGATAAGGGAAGGCTATTAAGCTAAGTACAGCCACTAGAGCCTCACTGGGTCACATGAAATGACAGAGAAAAAAACTTAAGAGAGCAGCCCTTCAGGTGCATGTCAGGGACACTACTATAGCTGCAGGACCTGGTTGAGTACTCTGGCTCAGAAAAGCTCTGCTGAACAGGAATGATTTTATAATATTTTTTTGCTTGAATTTTTTTTTTTTTTTTTTTTTAGGAGAGAGTAACTTTTTGGTTTTGGTGCTGAGGACTGAACCCAGGGCTTCCAGCTTGCTAAGGAAGTGTTCTCTGCTGAGTGAAATCCTCAGCCCCTGTAGAACAGGAATGAATGGAAGGAGAACAGAGGCTTAGAAACAGAGCAGCATCCGGGATTTATGTCCCAAACTATAGAATGGCTAATGCTACCATTTACCATTTAGCTCCACTGGGCAGAGTTTGAAAACTTCTATAAATCTAGACTATGAAGCATGTATTTATTGATGTGAGAAGTAGAGATAGAATGAGAAGTTTAGAAATCTGAGCATGTAAAGACTAAAATGAATATGCAAAAAAGAATATGGCTCTTGGAATTTTTCTGTTTTCCAAACTTTTTATATTTACCCTTATAAGTTAAAATGAACTTAAGATAAAAATTTTTAAACAGCTTTTTGAGTCATGGTTTTAAAATCACTGTCTCTAATTCAACAATGTACATCTTACATATTAACCACTTACCAGTTCAATATTTAAATTCAGTATAACCAAAAATGCATTTTTCATTAAATTTTGTAAGATATTACAGACAATACAAATGATAATTTTATCAAATTTATTCAATATAAGAGCTGACTAGTTGAAATGACACCTGCCCAAGTAACACTCAGGGTAAATTGTTAAGTGGTTTTAAAAAAACCCACAGCAGTATTCTGTGAGATGCAGAGCTAGAAGACACATTGCTACCACTCTTACAATGACAGTAAGGCAGATTAAATATAAATTATAACTTAAAACCACACTGGAAAGCCAAGGTTGAAGAGTGGCTAACTGAAATTGACTTATGTCAGGTTTCTGCAGGGGAGAGGGGACATGAGCACAATTAGCTAAAGTGATCATTAGTGAAGGGACAGTATGGGCTAGAAGTACAACATAGGGAGGGGAGTCAGACACAGGCTTTTTCTACACAATTGCTATTCAAGGACTCGCATAAACGACTGGAAAAAGTCCTTCTTGGAAAAAGGTGCAGAAACTCAAACCTTTATCCAACCTGGTCTTTGGAAGAGAATGGATTCCATTAGGAAGCAGGGAAGTGGTGGAAGGCCAAAAATACTGTGTCCCTCAAGGCACCAATAGGGAAAAAGAATCCTACCCCAGGGAAGGGGAAAGAATGTCACTGGATCTGCAACTAGCTTAGAAAGGACAAATAAACTAAGATACCCCTGCCCCAGCATCTGGAACTATGAACACTGGTCCCAGCCATGTTTCATACTGCAGCAGAATGTTTCTGGGAGAAGGGCAAAAGATCAACAAAAGAACAGAGGGGTGAGGGGTAGCTCAGTGATAGACGGTTTGCCTAACATGACCTTAGGTGACAGGGAGCCTGTCCAAGCCATAGGACAAGGACAAGCTGAGACAGGCATTGCTCCATCAACCTAGCTATAACCAGCAATATGGTAATGTAGTTCTGTAGAAAACTGTAATTACTAAGGTTAATCATAGCTACAGCAAATCTTAAAACAAGCATAACTCCCCACTAGGTTAACACAATATGTACAATGAAGTTCTAAGCAGAAAAAAAAGCATGCTTATTTTCACAAAGGTTATAGAATTGTATCTACTGTTCTATATTAGCTGTATTAGTTTTAGCAAAATATACAGAGGCATATGAAAAGGCAAAATCAAACCACCACATACACTCTGAAGAGATGAAGCAATCACCAACACCAGGCAGATTTTTGACACTGAACTTTTTTCTTTTTGGAGAAAAGGTCTACGTAGCCCTGGTTGGCTTCAAATTTGCTCCCCTCACACCACCACAGGCATGTACGACCATGGCTGGCTAAGATTTTTCAACTGAGACTGTGTGTGTGTGTGTGTGTGTGTATGCATGTGTGCGCCTGCCAGTGTTTGGGGTAGAACACAGGGCCTCAGGCATGCCAGGCAAGTACTCTACTACCATACTACATTCTTAGCTGGAGAAAGAGTTTTATTTTTGTGTGTGTTTTTGAGACAAGGTCTCACTATGCAGTTTTCACTAAGTGACCTTGAATTCACTTTGTAACCCAGGCTGGCCTCTGATCTTCCTGCCTCAGCCTCCCGCGTGCTAGAATTACAGGAATGTGCCACCATGCCCAACTTGAGAGACAATTTTCAATAAATGATTAATATGTTAAGGAAAAATTATAGTTAATATATAAGATCATCTGGGTGATGTCAGAAAACAAATGGAAAGTGTAAGAGAAAGGTTAGAAAAGAAAAATACCATAACAGATGATTAATGTCTTTTACTAGCTGATCTGTCTTGGGGGAGAACGAATAACCTGAAAGCCAACAAAAATTAGTCAACAAAAAGCCTTAATTAGCCAGGTTTGATAGCAAATGCTTATAATCCCAGCACTGCAAATAAACAGAAACAAAAAACAAATAAAACTTCTCTTGCACCCCCAAAAATCTTAACTAAAACAGTAAAAAGGGCAAAAGTAAAACCCAGAAAAAAAATGCACATATGAAAGCTGTGAGAATATCAGTGTAATGTATGTATGAGTGGAATCCTAGAAGGAAAAGAGAAAGATAGTGGGTAGAAGATATAATGGCTGAGAGATTTTTCTGAAATTAATGATACATAGAAAATCACAGATCTGGGGCTGGGGAGATAGCTCAGTAGAATAAATGCTTGCTGGGAAGCACAAGGAGCTGAGTTCAATCCCCAGTTCTGGAAAAGAAGAAGAAGATGAGGAGGGGGAGGAGGGGGGGAGGAGGAGGAGGAGAAGGAGGAGGAGGAGGAAGAGGAGGAGGAGGAGAAAGAAGGAGGAGAAAGAAGGAGGAGGAGGAGGAGAAAGAAGAAGGAGAAAGAGGAGAAAGAAGGAGAAGAAGGAAGAAGAAAGAAGAAGAAAGAAGGAGAAGAAGAAAGGAGAAGAAAGAAGGAGA
>NDGN010239407.1:0-12106 GCA_002564285.1 Tympanoctomys barrerae
CAAAAAAAAAAAAAAAAAAGAAAGAAAAGAAAAGAAAAACCTCAACTTCAGGAGGCTTGGTGGCTCTGCTGGTGCCTTGTCCCACTATCTGAGAACATAGGTGGGTGCTGAACAGCTCCAGAGTCCCAGTGAGTCCTGGGTCCACTGACCCACACAAACCATCACAGAGGTACAGTGGACATGATGGCGCCCTCACCTTGAGAATGTAGGCAAATGCCAGGCAGCTATGGGGTTCTGGTGAGTCCTGCCCACTGGCAAGACCAATGTGAAAGAAATGTGGATCTTCTCGCACCCAGGCCCACTCTCTGAATGCACAAGTGGAACTGAGGCAGCTGGTGGAACCACTGAGTCCAGCCCATGCCCACCATCTGTGCAGAAGCTTTACTGAGCTTTGTATGGCCTGCAACACCATGTGTGAGAGCATTGGTAAGTCTTTTTTTCTTATTTATTTAGTACAGAGCCTACAGGGTCTCGCTACACACATCAGACTCATAGTGATCCTTCTGTTTTCAGCCTCCCAAGTGCTGGGATTACAAGCCTGTGCTACCACACGCAGTCTTAATCAACATCTCAGTGCACCCCCGGGGGCGGGGGCAGGGCTGGCATGGCATGCTGGGGACCAGGGATAAGACCCTGGTCCCTGCACCTGCCTAAGCAGGCACTTTAGTCCACTGAGTTAGCTATCTGGCTGGCCTTACCTTGGTGAGTCTTGATGTCCCCCATCATAGTATGAACCAGGAACTGTACTGACCCACAGTGATTGGGCAAGGTGGCATCAGCCTGTAATGCGAGCACTTAGAAGGCCAAAAAGAGAAGAATCACCATGAGTCCAATGTGTGTAGTGAGACCCTATACAACCTATACTAAATACAAACAAAAAGGAAACATCATAAGCCAATATATGTTTTCCTCTACTCTATTTTCTCCAGTGCAGTATTAAAATGTAGTATTTTAAGTAAAGGGTCTACCACCACGAATCCAGGAACAATTGCTCTGAAAGAACACACAGAATATGTATTTTGGACATAAATAAGAAAACAGTAAAGACCATGAAACTGAGAAAATTGTGTTTTTTTTTTTTTACAAATACACTTATAAATACAACATGCATTACTTAAATTTTAAATACAGTTTTTTTTTGTGAAACAACACTGTTAAAAGCATAGCTAAAGAGAAAAAAATCATATAATCTCACCAATGATATCTATATGTTATTTTGTGCTTTCTGTAGATATTTCAATGTGCATATAATTATTTAATTATTTTACTTTCATTATTTAAACATATGACTTAAAGTTTTTCTCTCACTCTCCACAAAAATATATAAATGCAGAAATGTGCTACATGTGGGACTTAATAAAATGAAGGATGAAAAAGTAGACGCATAAATTTTTATCAAAACAAGAGTAAAACACATGTAACATTTATAAATGGCTACAATTTTGGAAGTTTTATGACAGTTAATATGTACTAGACAATCCAACGTTTTATATAACTTATTTCCCCTTAAGGAAAAACCAATAACACTGACCTCAGAGTAGATAAAACATGTTAATTCTTTCCCTACTGTCCAAAGTGGTGCTTCTGTTTTGCTTTCTGTTTTGGGTACATGTAGTTACCACCAGGGGAATATTGTGGTTTATTGGGAAGTAGATATTTCAGCCCACAAGTTAGACTTCCTTTGGGGGAAGGTGGAGGAGGGAGGAATATAAAGCCAATGGCTAAACCTGAGGTAGACTCCTTTACTGACTTCCAGTTTTAAAACATGTACTCCATGTAGTGAGTGAGAGTTTACTCCAGGAGGGCAATTTGAGGGGAGGCGGCAGATTGATGGTTGGAGTATATTCTGGTTTTTAATGACATTCACTAAGCATGTTTTTTGTTTAATCATAAAACACATCTTAATGCAATTTCAAGCATTCATAACGTGAGTAAAATTCATACCTCATGATAAATGGATCCTCATTCTTTGCTCTTCATGTTCTCTCCAAAAGTACCTGATATCTAGAGTCCTGCTTGTACTCAGAGACAGTGGGGATATCAGTGTCACTTTATGCTTCAGTTCATCTCCTTTTGCTCACTGGTATCACTTGATTTTCCAAATGTACACCTTTTGTCTTCCAACTTTGTATTATGAGTTTGTTCTAATCCTATCAGAGGCATCAACTTTATGTAATAGGGTTTTTTTGCTCAAGGTCTGAGCATGTATGAATCTGCTTTCAATGCTCTGGATCCGTATTTGGATTTTAGATGATTCCTTGTAAAATAAACACAACATAACTACTATGAGTGAGAAAATTAATATCAAGTTAGCTTTGTTTTTATGTAAGAATTTATTTCACATTCTAATTTGGTTCTTAAAATGAACCTAATTACTTAAGATATATTTACCATTTTGTACTTTTATCCAGAATTGTTCAATGCCTCCCTTTCCCTCTTCTCCCTTGAGAGGCATTTGGATTCATCCTGCTGTATGTAATCTGTGACGTGAAAGGTAAAACCCCATGAGATAACATCTGTTCTTTCCAGGACTCTGAGGTGAACAGTCCCACCGTGCCCTCAACTGCTCCTCTGAATTGTCCGATTGTCAGTCTTATCCGTGGCACCGTGTGGGTTGGAACCTGAAGACAAAGCCTAATTCAAAACATCTTCCCTGGTTTATGATTTTTGGCAGTTTCTCATTCCCATCTTGGGCCTTTTCAGGGAAAAAGGAAATGTGGGCTTTTCCTCGTAATACTCTGGTAACACATGACCTTTGATGAACTATCTCTACTCTGTGCATCAAGAAGTTCCTATCTGTGCACTTCATCCTATTATGAAACTCTCCTGGCTGGAAAATCACCAAAATCTCTAATCTCCTACTTAGAAAATCAGACTGAGAATCTGAAATCTGGATTTCTGGCTTTTGCCTGAAATCCAGTGGTAAATACTTTGTAGAGACGTGAGACTCCCTCTTTCAGATTTAGCCCAGGGTGTATAGGAAGGCTTTCCCACTGGGTTGTCTCTGGGCAGCTGGTTCATTCTTTTTCCTCACACGCATCTTTTTCCTCATTTCCTGCTCATAGGATCTAGACTAGTCCATGGTAAGAAAACCAGCATCTACATAATAATTCATTAGTCCCCAATCTTCATTATTCTATAGATGCTTTGCCCTTTCATCCTTCAAAACGTTTGTGAAAATGTATCAGCGGCAAATAAAACACTTGAAAATTATTAATTCTATCATGAGTTTCAAAAGACTGTTTTGGATCTCAAAAATCAAGAACTTGACACTTCGTGTTTATTGAGTTCAATCCATGTTTCTTGCATTATATTCTTGGTCTAGCATAACTTTTGGCTGGACTGAAAAGACAAGATGGAAATAAAACAGGATACTATTAAGGAAAAACACATTGAGGAATAAAAAATACTGTACTGTACTTGTTTCATTAAAAATAAAATGGTTCTCTTCTTGCAATTCTCTTATGATTTTATACTTATTGTTTTTGGTGGTTGAGGAATAAAGTAAAATTTCCTGTATTCCTGTATCTTTAACCACAAGCCCCGCTGGCTTGGAAGTATGCTGATGTCTCTGCCAATTGAAACTTCTTCTCATCATACTGACAGGACCTTCCAGCTACGGCCCTACTTTCTTTCTTTATCTTCCAGACTTCTCTGAGGAGTCTTAACACTTTGAGTTCATACCTTCACTGGTCTTATCTTTTCAAACAAAATATTTACCTTAAGAACAAAGTTAAATAACCAAAATGTTTTACTATGACAAAAATGGTCTTTATAATCTTTTATGACCTGGTTATGATCTACCTCTTTAGTTATATTTCGTATCACATTTCCTACTGTGTTAAATATCTAGCTCTACATCATTTTTCATGTATTTATGTTCCTTCTTAAACCTGAGCCTCTACACATTCAATTTTCTTTGCCTGAAATCCTCTTCCTTACCCTGCTTCTCTACAGTAAATATTAACTGAATTGATACAATCCAGAATATATGTCTTGAAAATATATGTCTCTTAAAAGACCAGAATAATTGCTTTTAATATGAATTTTAATTATTTGGTTAAGAATTAGGTCCTCTGCTATGTGAAAATGTTTCTTTAAGACTTTTCTATTGTATTCCTGTAAATTAATATGATTATTGGCCTGCAATAGATATGTATGGAAAGAAAGTACAGTGTAAATCTCTTCTAGAAATTATTTTTAGAAGTATTTTTCTAATGTAGTAAAGAGACTATTCAGAAAATTACAAACATAATTACTGTTCTTTTCTGTTGCAAACTGCATTTTTGAACTAGCCATGTCTGAAACTTCTAATATAAAATTTATTATGATTTTATTATCCTTTATAATAATTCTAAATGGATACAAACAAGTATTTAAGCTCTGTATTTATATATAGCTTTCTCTTCAAATATTATCAATCTAAGACACAAGAGGAGGAATTCTTTGCATATTGAACTAACAGACAATCTTAGTTGCCTTCAGTTTATTCCAGTCTGATACACCACCAAGTAAGTAGCACAAGTCATCACCATGGCCCTCCTTGGTGAACCTGCATTATTCATTTCATATTGAAATGAGATACATCCCGCAACAATTTAGTTTTTGACACAGTAGTTTCAGGGACCAGTCTCACTACTTTCCATGTATAATTATCTCACGAACTATTACTGAATATATAATTAATTTCCTATTTTTTGTTCATATTAGTAACAGTCTGATTAGATTTACCCACATGTGTAACAAGTACATTAAGAAACTTCAAAATGCTATAAGAAAGGCTTTCTATGGATATATAAGAAGAGGAACTTCTTAATGTACACAGGACACGAATGTCATTATTCATGGCTCATAATAGAAATGATGAGTGAAATCTAGCTGTGGTGCATTTTTCTAATTGTTATTTTTGTATGTGTGACTACGAAATCAAAGTCCCCTCTAAAAATAAAAGTATGAGTCACCAGGCAAGTGAACCTATGTGTTAGCTCCCAAATCCACACACCTCACCTCTCATCTTGCACGAAGTGGCAACAGGCCCAAAAGACTGTTCTACACAACACTGCTTTCTACTCCAAAGAAAGAACATTCTGGAAAGCCAGCAAACAGAGCTAGTCTATATTTGTTGTAATGCTTAGATTAATTAGCTATAATTTCAAAACTATGTTAATAAGTTCTATTTTATAATACATAATTTTATATAATATTGGATGAAGTAAAGTATATTATCACATTTTATTTAATAATTCAGAATACATAGGTAATAAAAACATAGCCACACTTAGAAAAGGGAGTCCTGATTGAAAATGTTTCCCTGAGTGGTCGATAAGTGTGTTTTAGCACACTTGGGGAGAAAAGTCCTTCAGTGACGGCTGCAACATGTTAGCGGATACTAAATGCCCTAAGATTGTTAGTATATTGCCTAAAAAATTTTAACTCAAAATAGAAGTTTTAACTCTTAAGCAAGCTGTTTGACAAGCACATCTTAAACTCCTAGATTTCATTGTAGTATTTTATTAGACTATTCTATCAAATAAAGTGGATATTTATTATATTAAAATTTTAATATATTAAAGTTCAAGTAATTGCTATTCCTTTTGACTAAAAAATGATAGCTAGTACTCAGGGAAGGTGAGGGTTTTTTTTTTCCCCCAAAACATGCTATGAAATTTATCCTGTGCACACTTAAAAGCACAGTTGCAAAAGCTTAGGAATTTCCCATTCACTTGTAACTAGGAGAAGCGCTGCAGCTTTACTACTCCTGCAGTGTTCAGCTGCTAAATGCATTCCTAATTCAGTAATTTCGTACATTTTTCATCGGAGGATAGCAGGAATTTTAGGTTTCCTTCAAACATAAATCTCTCTAGCACTTTCAGGCCTACCCTGACAGAGCCACAGGATTTCCAGACAGAAATGGAGTGGGCTTCTCCTGGCCCTGTGTCTTCCTTCTGGCTCCTAATCAACTTCGTGGTAGCTGTTTATTTGTTTGCTTTCTTCTCCTCACAGGGAACAGAAAGGAAAAGAAGCAAGAAAAGCAAGATGTTTTCTTTTGCTTGGCACCGTGATGAGCCGGCTGTGTCCTCTGAGCCTGGCAGTGGCTCGTGCACTCCTTCCTGAACACTTTTCTGAATCCCTAGACCACCCTTGAGGGCGCTCCAATGCATTTTTCAAAATGTATCTTTCATCTGACTCTTATTTCCACACACCGTGAGAATAAGGCCACTTCCCCAAATCTTCCAAAAGTTAAGTGCGAGTAACACATCCAGAAGGCATCCCGACAGGCTTCAGTGTCATACTCATCATATTTCTTTCACTTGGCCCATCCATGGGTTAGAGCAGAAACTCGATGACTTCTTATCGGAACAATCGCTAACACTGCAGGCTTATTCTGTAACTCTTCTCTTTTCCCCGTCATCAAAATCACAAGCAACTCCTTCCTTCGTCCTCCAGAGCTTCAAGGCCTTATCCAGTCCATGATATTCCATTGCGGCAGGGAAAGAGCACTGTTATGGTTTGTCTAGTTGTTCCCCCAAAGCCTCACGCAGTCATGGGGCAGGCTTCTAGAGTTGGCGATTAACTCATGATCCACTGGGATTACGGGTGTGAATGCTGCTGGGATTATGCATGTGAGTACTACACCCAGTCTGGGACAGGTAGCCTAGATGCACATGAAAGAGACAGACTTCTCTGTAGCCACCGCGGCCACTGCGCCGCCCTTTGCTCTCTTGCTCTTTGCTGCCACCATGAATGGTTGCGCTCTGCCACGTGCTGCTCTACCTTGAAGCCAGCCAAGTATGGACTGAAACCTCCAGTAGCTGTGAGCTAAAAAAAAGCTTTCCTTCCCTCATTTTGGGTGTCGGGTCTTTGTCCCAGCAACGAGGGAAGAGTAACGGAGACAAGCCCTATGCCCTCCTGTGCCGTCACAGACGCCTCTCTCACTTGGTTTAACTAAAGATGTCGATCGCATGCTGTGATCCTTCTCTTCACGTGAGGTCAGCCATGGGAAGACAAGCACTCTCTATGAGAAATCTTAGCTTTTCCTTGTCTACTTCCAACACATTGACTCATTTATGATTTCAAAATTTCTGAATATCTAACTGATTCACCATTTTGACATTTGTACAAGAAGTTTTTTTCTAGACTTTACCATCTATTGTGCTCCATCTTTAGCCAGAAAGAACCCAGAAAGGATAAATAAACATTTGTGGTTTTTGTTTGTTTGTTTGTTTGTTTTGTTTTGTTTCTGAGGATCAAACTCAGGACCTCGCACTTGCCAGGTAAGCAATCACTGAACTATCTCCCCGGCCTGTACACTTTTAAATAAAAATGTTTTTGAAATCAAGATTTTCCGAGTGATTAGCTCATGAATGTGATTATTTTCCTGCTTTGGTTATACACCTGCAGCCTATTCCAAAAGACTGTGGCTACTGATGCAAATTCCATCATCCATCTGAAGGAATCCTCAAACATTAACCACAACTTTAAAAGTTTGTGCTAATTAAGTATTTTATTGTTTTAATTTTATATCTCTTATTACTATTATTTATTTTATTTTTTACATTTTCTATTAATTTCATTGAGAAACAAATAGCAATGAGACAGTTTCAAAATCAATTAGGACAGTTACAATAATTACTAGATTGTATATTGTTGTCTTCATAGTGGTTATTCATAGAATAAGATGTAGACATGATATCCTGTCCAAAAACTATTAGTCAACAACTTCTGACTTTGGCAGCCCTACAGATGACCCACTACCATTATGGACTACTGGACTATATTGGATTATTTTGTTGAGAAGAAAGA
This sequence comes from Tympanoctomys barrerae, assembly GCA_002564285.1. NCBI lineage: Eukaryota > Metazoa > Chordata > Mammalia > Rodentia > Octodontidae > Tympanoctomys > Tympanoctomys barrerae. The sequence goes on from NDGN010239407.1 coordinate 7,804, forward strand.
TTTGTCTTATTACTATTGTGATGTCTGAACGTTTGCTTTTTTATCAATGATTTGTTTGAACTGAATTTTTGTAACAAAATTTAGGCTAAATTTGTTTTAGGACAATATAATTTTCATATTAAATTTCAAATCTTCTAAAATCAAATTTTGGAACTTCTTAATTGCATATGTGCCAATCCTCCCACATGCATGTGAATATTTGTAGCCTTCCTGTATTCCATCTGAATGTTTATATTAAATATCTCTTTAAAGATGCCCCCACTGCTAATATCTCTGTACCTCAAGTCCTCACAGTCAGACTGACACATCAAGTTCTAATGGAGTAAAATTAGTATTTAAATGGTTGGGTCTACATTGCCAAAGTGGATAATGGCCAACTTGCTCAGTTTTTAAGATGGTAATACCATTAACAACAACAACAATAATTAGTATTTTAGTGGAGCATTATACTAAGAGCTTTATTTTCTTTTTCTCATGTACCCATCCCAAAGAACCATTTGAGATCTCATCACTCTATTTTACAAATGAGGAAAAAAAAATTAAGCCTTGGGAATCAGATGATATCCCTAGGGTATAGTTGGTTTGGTGATGGTGCCCAACAATTTCACATCTTAGTTCAAAGAAAATGTAAATGTAAATGTAAATGAAAATTACTTTCAAGGTATAATTAAATTAAAGATTTTAAGAAAGACAGATGATGCTGAATTTTTGGAATAGGCTGAATAGAATAACCAGGTTCTCATAAGAGTAAGCAGAAAGAGTCAGAGTCGGAAGATCTGATGATAGAAGTTGGAGTTAAAAATATTGTGCCACAGGCTTTAAAGACAGAGAAAGGCCACGTGCCAGGGAGTAAGCGCAGGCCATGCGAGTCTCCGCTAGCACTGCTAGGTGAGGTAGAGCTCTGATAATCCCTTTCGGAACTCACACCTCCTGAGCTGTCAGAGAACAAATGTGTATCACTTTAAATCCCTAACTGTGATCATTTTTAGAGCAACATTAAGAAAAACAAGGTCATCTAACTGGTGTAGTATAGATGCTTTGCTTTTAACTTATCAGCATTTGATTCCAAGTCTCTAATATACTGGCCTATCTTCCAAACACAGCTAAATAAATGAAAACGGTGTGATATTAATTTCAAATAAATTATTCCATTTTAAAAACACATATTAAATAATTCACCTTCACATATTCATCCAGAAATGTTATTGAAATTAGCCAAAATGTTCCTTGTAATGCTAACTTTAGTCGTGCGAATTCTGTGATGCTAAAGTTTAGCTGGAATTCTACCTTCCTGTCACTGCTATTCCCCATCCGCTCACTGGTCATGAACCCTTTTATCAGCACTCAGTTCGAAAGCGACCTCTCTCATGAACGCTAGCCCGAGCGTCTATGTACCCACGACTTCTCGTTGTCCTGTGAGTGGCGCTTCTTTCACAGTCCATCGTGGTTGCCATGCAACGCAGGTATCTATGCTGCTTTCTCCTCCATTGCGACTTGGCCTGAATCTGTGGATGGTGTGCCCCTCCTTGCAAAAGCATGCGTTCCCAAGCTAGAATACAGCTCCAGGTAGGTGATCAATAAAAATATGTCCCGCTCCACTGCTGCTGCTCAGAGCTGCATCTTTATAAGCCAGCTCTCACCCAGTTAATAACTTCTAGTTTGGCCAGAAGGCTTTAATAAATATGGTGCAAGCCCCAAAATGTACTTTTGGGTCAAATATATTGAGTTCAATCCTCTTCTCCACAAATATTGCTGAAATGAGCCTGGATTTGATCCCAGTTTCTGTCAAAGAGAACTTTATAGGCAACTCCTGGCTTTGGCGGAGGCCTTTATCCCAGAGATTCGAAGCCATCACAGCTGCAAATGCTGCAAATCATAACAGAAAAAGAGGTTCTATTACTAAATTAGGGGAACTTTTTCACATTCAACACATCAATCATTCGCCTGAAAAATGTAAATTCTCTCTATATTATAACACATTTAAGAAGGAAAAATATCTTTCATTATGTTAGTTAGCATGAGAAAACTCATTTTATAATCTTTCTAAAATTCTTATGTTACCGTGTTCCAACTGGAAATGGCTCGTTATCAAATAGATGTTTCCTTAATTCTTATGGCTCATTCTATGCTGCTTCTCAGCATTATCCTAAGAAGTTGCAGGCAATGAATTAAATTCTTCCTACAGGGATGATCATGAACCCCAGACCAATTGTAATACCTGTTTTATTTGCATAACATCTTAATTTATGTTTCTGATACCACTTAAGTGGTAGCTGAAACAAAGTTTTAAACATATTTACCTCATAGAATATTCTGAAAGCCTTCTGGTTGCAACACAAAAATGTATATAAAATATATATTTATATATGTATATGGACATACATGATCAATGTCTGTTTCAACTTATAATTTATAAATAGATCCATATTTGAAGAACTCCAGGGTAAGTGTAACAACAGAGTAGTTTTGTGATTGTGTAGAATTTCTAGCATTAACATTTTGTGTTTTCTTGCTTTGGAAAATTTTTTAAATCTTACCTTTAGATTTTTTTTTATACAGATATCCTATACATACATAGTCCCTGACTGCTGGCAGAATCACCCTCACAAGGCTTTTGCTTTAAGTGTGTGCTGTGGGTCAGTCAACAAATGACATGTTAGGAAATCAGATTTTCAAAGTCCATTTTCTCCTAAACATTCCCTTTATGAAATATTTCTACTCCTTCACCACTACAAGATTTCACGGTTAGAGTAATGTGTGTTGGCTTAGACATATGGCAGCTGGCCACTGGGGAACACCAGGAGTGAGCTATTTTCAGCACATACAAGAGTGATCCTTCTCTGGAAAGATGAAACTGGATGGAAGATGGGGTCAAAACACGTGCTGAACCTCAGTATATTTGTTGTTGATAATGTTACCAATAAATTTCCAAGTTCACGTGTTCACAAATTCAATATATACTGCTGTTACTGTTTTGTATAAAATGATCAAAGTAAGGCAAGTGAGACGTGAAAGTCAGACGTGTGTAAGTTCTTAGTAGAGTTAAGTTTCATCTTCACCAGCTATAAAATACAAAATCTCTTCTGTCATTGTAGTGGGACTCACAACTGGCGCTTCACCCACAGTTTATGATATGCAACGAGCAGTCCCCGAGTGGAGCTATCAGTGCTCCTTGCTGCTGTTTATGAAGAGAACAATTAGACTTATTTTTCTTATTACTCAACAGAATTAGAGATATGACTTAAATCTCTCCACTTAAGACTACACTTCCTTAATCTTAAAGTATTAATATTATAAAACATTGATTCATTTTTAAATGTGACTTTTACATGCACCAGAGGATTATAAGCAGGAGCCGTGAATGTAAACCGACAAGAATACCAGTAAAAGTCTAAGAAACAATACAAGACATGATAGTTAGGCAGCATTAGGGAGAGAAATGAAGTTGAAGGGCAGTTACAAATACCCCCACTTTTTATCTCATCCTCCTAAAAATATAGGAACTCAGGATTATTTTGATTTAGTGAATTTGTATGGATGTATATGTGTACATCCATATGTGACTATGTCTATTTGCACTACTGTCCTAAAATTATAACATGGCACATAGTGTAGGTCAAATATATCCAGTTCAATTTAAGTTATGTCTTTTAGGCTACATCTACAATTATTTGTTATGTGGAAACAATCATTTACTGTATAGTGTTATATTATTAAAATACATAAAGAGAAACTGAGTCAGGAGGATCACAATATCCAGCCCAGACTGGGCCATTTAAAAAGATCCTATCTCAGAAAAAGTAAAATAAAATAATATTGGGTGCAGATGCATATCAGGGTGGCAACTCTGAATTGAAATTTCAGTTTTGCAAGGAAGAAATAAAAGCATAGAAAGGAGAGAACTAAAGATACAGATAGTTAGTTAAATGACCCATTTCCTATGAAATGTAACCAGTTTATGCTACTTAAACTCATGGGACGTAAGCTGCACATTGATGTTGAATTGTTAACTCATACAGGAAGTCTACCGAACAAAACCAGGTACAATCAATGTTTCCTCCTCTGCATGCTTAAGGAATCAGAATACCCACACACGGCGCAGCCCTGTGGCCTTCATGCCTTTCTGTTTCTCAATAGTATGAATTTCTTAAGTAGAGAGCATATCTGACTTTCATTTCCTTACTTCAGTGAATATTTGCTGAATCATTTGTTTTAAGAAAAGATCAATTTATGAACTATAGTTGTGATTTCTCACATACAAAACAGTTTTTCAACATAATTTTCTTCTTCCTCTTTTTTTTTT
>NDGN010239425.1:0-13626 GCA_002564285.1 Tympanoctomys barrerae
TTTGGCGGAACAGGGGATTGAATGCAGGCCCTTGCGCTTGCCAGGGAAGTGCTTATTCCACTGAGCCATCACCCCGGCCCCCTCCTCTTTTTTTTATTTTTTTAAATCAATGTCTTCTTTAGAAACACTTAGTAATTCTTTCATTGAGGTTATCCTTTAATTTTTTTACTTAGAGATTCTTTTTGATCTGATTTCCTCTATGCCATTCTGCAGTTGTTTCTTTACTTGAGTTGAGTTATCTCAGAGATGTCAGGTGTGTGACTTCAAATTTCTTCTATGCTGATGTCTGTTGTGTTTGTTCTGGGTGGGCTCAGGGCCTGAGATTGCCTTTTGCTCCTTCTTTTTATCATTTTCTATTTCAGAAAGAACTCTTTATTTTAATTTCTGTGATGCTTTTTGTGAAAATTTGATAGTATATAAATTTGATTATAGTGGTATATAGCTGTACCACTACAATCAAAGCCTCTCTATGAATGGTCTATTCTTTAGGTATTTCTTCTGTGTCAGAGATTCTTGTTTTATGTGTGTCCCAAGATTTTGCTTTCTCAATTGATTGAGGGTAAGGTACTGTTTTCCATTTGGCACTGTTTTCTATCCTTCGGTTTAGGGCTTTGGTGAGGTTATTACTCAATCACCTCCCAATATTATTACCCAAGGAGAACATGTAATTAAGGCAGATATGGTATCCTCTTTACAGTAGTACAACTAATAATACTAATAACAGTAAAATTTAGAAGTTGAGAAACTTTTGTAACTAATGCTTTTGTACTATAAACCATAATAGCAAGCATTATAGCTATATAACAAAGCAGATCGTAAATTGGGTACTTGTAGTTAAATTAATTCTCCTGAGTTCTGTCTTGGTCTCTCTTCTTCATGTACCTGGAGTCTCCCAGGCAGACTAGTTCACCCAAGTTACCTCCTGCCACCTCCATTCCATCAAGAGCCTCCCATAGGTCTGGACCTCAGTCTGAGACCTGATGGGCCTACCAGTGTGCATCAGCAACACTGGGTCTAGTTCTGCTGAACTCAAACTGGACCAGCTGGACCTGGATACTAGGCTTGTCTCATTTCAACTCTGCCCCCAACCAACTGGACCTGCTCAGCCTGACTTCTGGGCTCAGCTCAATCCTGCTCTGCCCTGTTGAACTGTAGATCATTTTCATGCAGGAAGGGATTCAAGAGATCGAGGAAGGATGAATGAGAAAGAATAACACAAAAATTATGAAGCTAACCAATTACCAGAAATGCTGCAAGCCAGTAGACAGAAGAATATTTGATCAAGTATTGTTAAAGGCATGGAGTGCGGAGGCTTGCCCAATAGCTCAGTTTAAAGCATTGCTTGGACAAATGCAGTCAGGTGCAGGGGACTGTGGTTCAATCCCCACCTCTACAAGCTGCACCACACCTGCCCTTAAGGAAGCCAAACTAGACCCAAAAAAATTCCTTGTCCAATTAAAATAATAAGACATGGGGTAAACAGGTAAATGTGTGAAGTAGAACAATCATACATTTCCAGAATAGCTGTACAATGATAAACCAATTATGGAAAATATGTGAGTTTTTCTTTTATACTTCAGTGATCATTATATTTCTAGGGATCTACCTAGATAAGTGAAAATACTTATTCACAAAAATCTTGTGTCCTATTACTTTGTTTAGTGAAATTTTGTATTGTTTCTAATGTTTTTTATTTTTATTTTTACTATTTTTTATTCTTAAAAAAAGCCTTGTGTCAGAACAATTATTGCTAAAATTGGAAGCAGTCACCAGTAGGAGACTGCATTAAACTTTGTTGTAGTCATGTGGTGGGATTACAATAGAAAGGAATGAACTAGGGTGCACAAGCAGTATGGCTAACTCTCATGAACGTTACACAATGAAAGGAGCCAGAATCCAAGGAGCATATTTTATATGGATCGGCTTGCATGAAGTCCTACAATAGGCCAAATTGATTCCTAGTTAAAGAAGTCAGAATAGCATCTACTCTTTGTAATGATATTCCCCAAGAATGGGCAGAGAAAAGTTTTGGAAGTGTGCCTTATTTTTTTGTTTTGTTTTCTCTTTTGAGACAGGTTATTTCTATGTTGCACATGCTGGCCTCAAATTCATTGTCCACCTTTTTCAGATTTTCAAGTGCTGGGGTTACAGGCTAATCTACTATGTCTGACTTGTTCTGTATATTGATCAGGGGTCCAACATACTTAAATATACACCTGGGAACACTTGTTAAACTGTACTCTTTAATCCTTATAGAGGTTATTCTTTATGAAATCAAGACTCAAAAGGTAAAAGAATACTGTCAGGATTTTTATGATAATAATCTTAAAAATTTAGATGATATAAATAAATTTTTATAAGTTTTTTAAAATTTTAAAAATCTTTTATTTATTTATTTGGTGCAGGGTCTCACTACACAGCTCAGACTTGCAGTGATCCTCCTGTCTCACCCTCCCTAATACTGGACTTACAGGCATGTGTCACCATCCTGGTTTTGGTGTCCATAACCACACACCCAGGGTTCTGGGGCTGGTATGACATGTGGTACCAGGGATTGAACTCGGGACCTTGCCTTTGCCAGACAGGTGCTTAGATCACTGAGCTATCTCCCTAGCCCAATATGAATCAATTCTTAATGGCATATAAATTTCCAAACCCACTATAAGAAATAAAGAAACTGAGAACATAATAACTATAAAATAACTAGAAACTGTCAATTAAAGGGCTTCATAGATTTTTCTCTTTCCTTCTTCTCTACTTCTGTCTGTTCATAAGTTACTTATACTGTGACACTGTCCCTTCAGTCTATTTGGGCCCAAAGGCAATGAAAGCTGTTTTCATAAGAAAAATCCAGAAACATAGGGAGAAAAGTCATGTGAAGAAGGAGGGATGTATTGGAGGTATGTTGCCATGGGTCAGAATATGCACAGAAAAGAGCTGCCAGGAGTTGGAAGATGTAAGGAGGAATCCCCCTCTAGAGACACTGGAAGCACAGCAGACACTCAGCATCTTATTTGATACATTAATATAAGTTACTTATGTTATCATATTCAAATGCAGTTTTATTTTATCTCGATACTTGTGTTGTTTCAATATGTTCAGCTTCCTTTGCACTTGTAATCTTATTCCACACAATTACAAACTTATTCTTTAATGTTTACTTGCCTCTCCAGTCTGCTCATGGGCTTTACAGCCTCCCTCAAATATATCTGAGGGATTATGTTGCTAATCGATCCCGTTTCTCACACTCCTTGTTTCCATCCAAAGGTTTGTTTCACATATCTTCACATACCTTCACCACTACCACACTCCCACTGTTAGAGATTTATCTCAAGTTTGTCCTCTCTGTCCTGGTCCTCTCTTCTTTCTTTCCTACATTCCACAAAGGATATGAGGGATTACTATTTCTTTTATATCTGTGTTTGTCATCACTTTTTGTCACTAGGAAAAATAACTTCAAGGAGGAAAGATTTGTGTTGCCCCATGGTTTCAAAGGTTTCAGTTCACAGCCATTGGTTCCATTTCAGTGGGTTGGGGTAAGGAGGAGAGATATAAAGACAAAGGCAGACACAGACAGAAAGATAGACAGACAGACAGACAGAGACAGAGACAGATTAAGACAAACTGAAAGAGGCAGAGAGACAGAGACAGAAAACTGAGAAAGAGAGACAGAGAGACAGACATGCAGAGAAAGACAGACAGAGACAAACTACAGAAGGAAGGAGGAAGGGAAGGAGGGAGGGAGGGAGAGAGAGAGAGATAGAGAGAGAGAGAACTTTAAGTAGGCACCACCTCCTTTTTCTAGTATCTCACAGTAAGGTCATCAAACTATGTTCTCATCTCATCAATGAATTAATTGATAAAGGTAGAACTCTCATGATCTTAATCACCTTCCAAAAGCCCATTTTTCTGAACACTTGAAATTTTGGATAGGCATTTTAGATCTAAACCATAATGATATTTATGTAACCTATGCTACTTCATGAACTTTTCTCTGAACTGTAACTTCACCTCATCCCCATTGCCTGGATGTATGATGGAATTGTTGCCAAGAAGCTGACACTTTCTACCAGGATAAAAGAAATTATTGCCTAGTTTTCAAAGTATTTCTCTTATTCTTCTCATCTAACAAAAATCTAGACCATCGTAAAGAATCATATTTGTAATCTCCATATCCCTTTTGTTATGGTTTATGTCTAGGTGCCCCCCTTCAAAACCTCCTGCAGTCATGGGGCAGCTTATAGAGTTTGTGATTGATTATTGTGGGTGTGGGTGCTGCACCCACCCTGGGGCAGGTAACTTGCATTACAACGTGAGAAGGGGAGAGAGGTTAGCTAACTGCCTGAGCTGCTGCCGTTCCCTTTGCTCTTGCTCTTTGCCACTGCCATGAATGCTTGCCTTCTACCATGTGCCACTCTGCCTTGGAGCCAGCTAAGTATTAACTGAAAGTCCACTAACTGTGAGCTAAACAAATCTTTTCTTCCTTCATTTTGGGCACTGGGTATATGTCCCAGCAACAAGAAGCATAACCGAGACACTTTGTACCCTGGGTGCCCATCTTAAAAGGTAAACCTTTTTTCCCTAAGTAACAAGGCCAGGACAAACCCTGTGAATATCACCTCTCCTCAGCCCCTGATTTCTTTGACCTCTGAAGCTGGTCTTAGTTTCCACATTACTAACTGTTTATCTTTAAGAGTCTGATACTTTCTGATAAAGTAGAGCTTTAGCCAATGTAATAATTTGTAAAGTCTAAGGTATCTGGACTTGGAAGCAGTACCATTTGATGTATCACTAAAATAAAGAAAAAACAAAGCACAGTGTCCCACCAAATACACTCGACAACATGCTTTAGTGATTGACTTCCCATGACCTATTGTTTATTCCTACCATCCTTTCATTGATTAATTTTTTTTTCTATTCTGAAGGAGTTGCCAGCTTTTCTTGTCTCTAGCTGCGTGTGTTGCCGTGTGACAGGCAGTCTCTTAGCGCACGTGCTGTAATGGATGGCAATCTACACCAGCCCTTTACTCCTGCTGAATATATTCAAGTCCTCTCACACAACTTTCTAATTTCTCTCTTTCAAACAAGTGAGGTATATATTTCCAGACCTGGACTTTCTTTCATGAAAGATTTCATTAACTTCTATCTGCAATTAACCAATAAAACTCTAATCTAGATGCTACTATGAAGGAATTTTGTAGAAATCATAAAAGTTCATCATTAGTTGACTTAAAAGTAAGAAATGTTTATTATATATGATTCTGGTAATTCTTACTCACTCAGTTTGAAAGTCATAAAATCAGCAAAGAATTTTTGCCTCTGGATTTCAGTTCAGCCTATGCCTAAGGGTTCTAAGCTATATTTTGAAAATTGCCTTATGCATTTCAGAGATGCCTAGTCGTATCCTGAAAGTGTATGAACCAAAAACTATAATAAATGTCCCAACATGTATGTTCTACTTGTGCTCCACTTCTGGTTGTATATAGCCTAATATAATATGTAACTCGTTTAGTCTGCTAGACTGAGCTGGAATTAATAGTGTACTCCTTATACAGTAGGACTATAAAAGACTCAAATGTCTTCAGTCACTTTTTTTATATATTCAACCACTGTAAAAAGACCAGTATGCCCAAACTAATCCACTGGTTCCAGGTAGTAGAAGACAGCCATGTGGAACAGTCATGACATCTAGAGAAGCCATATCATCTGGCTAACTTTCACCTTCACTAGCTGAACCTGCAGATACACGCCTACAATAAATGAGTTCTTTTACACCATGGAGATTTGGAAGGGTATTACGTGACATTACTCTAACAATGAAATGTTCCATGTCTTCATCTGTTTATGAATATCATCATTTTATATTCTAGAATTTAGTTTGCTGGCACTTTGCAAGCAAATATGAAGTTGCAGTGTTTTCAAATAATGAATATTTTTCTAATATCCAGTTTATTTTCTGCTTTTTCTGTCTAACTCATTTCAATGTCACATCATAGAAGACATCTTAAATGGCTGTTTGACTTAAGAACAAAGAAGACACATAGCTCATGTGACATGGGGTCAGTTGTAAAGAGCTACGTTCAAATTCATGCATGCACAGGCACTAACATCGTGTCACAGCTGTCACTTGGCTGACAGCAATTGTTAAATACTGTCAATTAGAGGTAACATCCCCCTTTCAAGATATTATAATGAAAGATAAATATGCTCAGGACCAACAGAAAACAGTATGTTTCTTGTCACTGCATTCACAGCCTGAATTAAAGTTGGAGCTAGGTTTCCCCTCTCTGGATAGTTCATTCTTTTTAAAATGCCTGATTTCAGAAAACCTCCTAGAGATAATTTTCTATCTCACTCCCACTCCTCCATCTGTTCAGTAACTTTAAACCATATATTCCTTCTCTTTCAGGGAAGGGATGGACTCTAACTTTGGAGGAGTCTGTTCTCTCCTTGTAATTGAGGGACTTGGAGTCATTTTCTGGCACATTGCTTATACATGCAGGCAGGAAGACCTATAACTTTAGGTCCTGCTGTTAGTGACTTCTGCTTTAGTTCGCTGGCTGAGACTATCCTTACAGGAAAAGGAGATTACTTGGCTAAAGTGACATGTCCCTTTAAAGCCTGATCTACTTCGCCAACTGCACAACACTTCAGATACCTAGAAAATTGGACCATGTTGTTGATGCAGGTTTTCGCTGGCCCGAGGGGTCAGTAGCAGGTGTCTTCCCTTCTAGGGTGCATATGAAGTTCAGGCAAGTGGGTTGTGCTGATAAAATGTATGTACATTATACTCCATATCACACACATGGGAGGAGGAGGAGGAGGAGGAAGAAGAAGAAGAGAGGAGGAGGAGAAGGAGGAGGAGGCCTGAGACCAGTAGCACAGCCTGCTGTCCTGCTTTACCAGCTTACCACTTGGCACCCAAGCTAAGTCTTTTCTGATCATTGGGAAAGTATGATTTTCTAAGGAAATGATTAGAAAACTATGAACCTGATTTGTATCATTGAAATACATGTGTTAAATGGGCCTCTAATTGTATTCTTATCTCAGATCCCACTAATGTTAAGAACAGGCACACAACTTAGGAATACTAGAAGCTCCCACAAGTAGTAGGATCAGAAATTTTCTAACATTATACTCATTATACAAGAAACTCAACAGATTGATCTTTTATTTCCAATAACTGAGCTGCTGTTTTTCTCTAACATATACTCAGTTGAAGAGCAGCAGGCAGAATCTTTAGGCTTTCCATTTGAAGTTTACTCAGTTAGTTTCTCCAGGCAATAATGAGAATGATATATTTGATCAGTCTCATATTTTCTTTCAATAATAATAAAAAGATAATGACTGACATTTTTGAGGGCTATGTGTCAGGTATTGGATTAGCAATTTCTCAAGTGTAAACTCATTCAATCTTCAAGCTACAAAGAGAGGTAAGTTTTAAAAAAAATTTTGGCGAAGGGAGTTGAATTCATGCACACTAAGCAGACACTAGCCGTGAGATACACCCAAACTAGGTAAATTTGATTATTATCACATTTCAAGCAGTAAAGCTGAAGTAGAAGGAAGTGATACAACTTATTTAAATTTGCACAGCCAAACTGTAGAAAAATGGAAGAGAGATTTCAAAATCCATGTTGTTCACCTTTCATTCTGCCTCTTCAAGAAGGAAACCCACTCAGTTTCTTGGGCCATTATGTTGGGATCCTTTCTAAAATACTTGCAGCATGTGGGAAGTTCTCCATCTCCAGCCCTCTTACAAGGAAGGGGAATGAGAAACGCCTCAGTTTCTTTTCAGTGCTACCAAAACATCTCTGTGCCAAGCAGGGCACAAAAAGGAGGCTGAGCCACCCCCACCCGGCCTTTGGGGTACTGGTGAGCCAGCCTCCAGCTTCTCTGTTGCTCCCAGCTTTTCCGTTTTGTCCCCAGGACTTTTGTGTCATGGTGTTTCCAGCGCAAAGACAAAAACACAGTGATGCTCCCCTTTTATTGATTCCAAAGTTTACTAGAGGTTCAGGGCTGGAATGTCATATATCCTTTCTTCATTTTTTTTCTACAAATATTGGTCATTCCTTCTCTTCCTTCCCCTTTGTCCCCAAAACAAACCTAGCCACAAAATAGCCAGCCTTGAATACTAGAGATCAAACATGAGATATTCATCTATTTTTTATTTTAATTAAAACATTTTTTTATTTTTAATAGTGATAGAATACACATAACATGAATTTGACATCTTACCTATTATTATGTAATTCAATAACATTATTTATTCACACTACTGGTCAGCCAATATTAAGAAATTTTAATTTTATAAAACTAACAATCAACACTCATTAACCACAGTCCTGATCTCTCTCCCCACTAACTGTCACTCTAGCAACTGCCATTCTTATACAAATGGAATCATGTAGTATTTGTCTGTTCTGTTATTACATTATTGCACTTAGAACAAAATATTCAATGTTTTCCCATATTGTAACCTGGATCTTTCATTTTTAATGCTGAATAATATCTCATGGCCTGTATATACCACATATTGTTTATTCATTTATCTATTAATAAACTCTTGAGTTACTCTTTTTTTGAATATTGTAACTAATGCCATAACGAACATGGATACATTACCTTCTCTTTAAGTACTATAATATTTATATGATGATGATGAAGAAAGGTGATTTAGTTTTACTAGAGAAAAAATAAAAAAAATACCATGTATGCTAGTATAATATTTTTAAAACATTATTTGTACTACATCTTGTATTCACCTCTGTAGTACTCTGACTTCATACATGCAGAGAGCCAAACAAATCTGCACAATTTTTGAAATTATTAGCTTAGAAGCAAAAAAGAGGGGTATTTGTCCATTTCTCAAAAAAAGGAGATCTGATTTTCACATTGAAAACAAGTCAATAGAAGATCTAACTACATATGATGCCAGACCCTTCATTTCTTCTTCTTTCTTACAGCAGAACATAATTGAGAATTCAACCTTGAGCAAATTAATCTTTTGAAAACATTGTTGGAGGAAAGCTACTACCCAGTACAACCAAATCTATTACCTTGTCATTGACATGGCTGCTACCAAGTAAGCGGCAACTGAGGCACCTCTGCACACGTGGCTCCATGAGCTTCAGGAAGCATCTCTATCTCAATTCTCACCTTCCCCACTGAGGTCGAAACAATCATGACCTTTGACGTGTCTACACTGTCACATTACTAATTGAGCAGAGAGACATAAGGATCACTGGATCATCTTGGAATAATATTAAAGAGGTCAAATGCTTTCTCTTGTTTTAATACAACAACAGTGACCAAAGAGTAACCTTGTGCAGTATAGAGGTATGTTCTTATTTAAAAGCCATCTTTTTCTAACAAAATTTAAAAACACTTCAATGTTAAGGAGATCCGTTGCTTGGTTTTAGTCTCATCAAGTTAATTTTATTTGTTTCATAAATTTCTAAATGTTTCAAATTAAAAACTACTTGGATCCATACTTTTGTTTTTCTTTTTCAGTACCAAGGATTAAACTCAGGACCTTGGGTATGCCAGGCAGACGCAAATTCTACTGAGCTCATTTTTTTATCTTATGAAGTATTTGGCTTACATTGAAACCTTTTTTTCTCTTAGAATCACAGTTTTACAATGAGCTAAGTTGCTGGCAAAATGTATTAAATCTCTGTTGTGTTACTATCAACTTCAAAAGAAAAAGTTAGTTTTGGAACAGTTTCCAAAGCACTACAGAATAGGCTAACATTGTTTATATGCTTGTTTGTTTTATCATCTCTGTATAATAATTTCCCACTACGGTGAGTAAAAATTCAAACCTGTAGTCATACCTTTCATGTTTACATTATCAGAATCCAATTTACCTCTCGAATTTGATCTCCGTCCCATCCCTCTGGGGCCTCACCTCCCGCTGTGCAGAATACTTTGCTTTTCCTTATGAACATGCTAAATTCATTGCCTTTCATGTCAGGCTAGGCTATTTTGCAGGAATATATAACTCTAAAATCTCAAATTCATAAGACTGAAATTCTTTGTCTTCTCAGATCCATCATTTTTATTAAGGGAATGAGAGTGAGAGATGAAGCGCTGTCTTGAACATTAATTATTGTTCTCAAGAGGATAAAACTACCTGTCATGTTTCAAGTGAATGAGCTAATCCTTCAGCCCAGGAGTAATGAACATCGTTTTTGTTCACAATCACTGACCAGGATTAGCTATAGGACCACCACACCATGGGCTGAGAAAATATGATAGCTCTACATATACCAGGAGGAAGAGAAGGAGAAATGCTTAGAAAGAAGTACAAGTTATCATTCTATAGGGTTGCTCTTGCTGTCTACCTTGCCTAGAATGACCTTGTCCCAGAAAGCCAGATAACTCGCTGCTTTTGCTCTAGTTGACCCATTTGCTGTGAAGCTGAGAAACACCATCCTTCCTCATCCTATCTAAATCAGACTTGCTCTTAGCACTCTTTCTTTATCCTACTTTGTCCTGTTTCCCACATATATCTACCTGCAATTCAATTATATCATATTCTTATTTGCTGCTTGCCTTAGACCCTCACCATCTTCCCCTGCATTATTTTTAATATCCGGAATACTATACTTTGTCATGTCCATTGATTAATAAATATCTTCTCAGTGAGCGAGGCCATGTCTCGGAGAATCAGCAGTTAATAAATGTGAATGAATGTATAGACCATTTGTATTGGTGTGTGTGTTGAAGTGTTCTGTTAATAAATATTCAAAGATACAAATTTAATTGCAACATTTTACTTTTGTTTAAAGAAAGGCTTAAAAAGAAAAAAACAATGATACGGAGTTTCAAAACAGGATAATAAGAAATTAACAATGGTTACTATAAAATGGATATTTCAGTTTCTCAAAACTAAACTAAATGGGCATTTAGTTTCTGAAATTTTTTAACACCACATAGTCTTCCTTATGAGGCTCCCTCTACTGGTTAACTGGGGAGTAAACTTAACCAAAATCTAGGCAATCAAAGGCATATTGAGTACACAGCATAACAGGTTTTGTCGCGGCATTTTCTTGCATGCATATGTACTGTACTTGGCTTATCTGCTCTCTCACTAGCCTCTCTTATCTTTTTTCTTCTGATTTCCTCCCTCTTGTTTTAACTGTCTTAAGAGATCTTTTAAATGTTAATCCCACCCCCACCCCCTGGAAACTTTTAGCTGTCAGGTTTCTCTTTCTTTGTTCTCTTTCTGGAGATGACATTTGGATGGCAGCATGGGCGAGGCTCTAGATAGGCATCCTGGTCCTTAAGCTGTCCCTAAATCCTCTGGCTGCTTTACCTCTACTGTAGCATGGACGGACTAGTGTGTGTTCTTGATCTCAGGGACCAAACTCAGTACCTTGTACTTGCCAGGCAGGTGCAAGACTATCCAGTGAGCCATCTCCTGGCCTAGTGTATGTTCTTAATAACATCCCCGGATCTAGGTCTGACTCTCCCTAACCACTTGTGCCCAAATGTTCGAATAGCAGAGACCTATTCCCTGTTATTTCCTACCATTGCACCCCAGTGATTTCACGCATTATTGAGAATGGCTGCTCACAGTGATACCTCCCCTGGCCAGGCGCCAGTTCTGCCATATGGGGAACTTGATGACACTAATCTCTGTAGGCCGCTCTTCTGTCTAGGCGCTGCTGTGGCTGCCTTCACCTTTGACTCTGTCTTTGCCTGGGGCTATTCTATGATTTCTATTTGGGACAAGTAGAAAATAACTATCATTTGAGTCTTTTAGTTGCTGTACCTTTTTATTATGGAACTTTACTGGGAAGCCAAATAAAATACTAATTCTAGAGATAAACAAATTGGTCTATTCGGATTTTTTATTTATTCATGATTTAATGCACTATTCAAAGAATTACTGGATTGCAATAGTCTGCCTACTACATACAAAAATGTTCACTGGTAATTCTGAGATGTTTGACCTCTATCTCATTCACTAATTTGAAAAAGATTTCCTTTTCTCAAAGTAGAGTCAGCAGGGGAAATTTCATTGAAAAGTTAGAGTCCACAAAGTCCTCCAAGTTAAAAAGGCTTTGGAAAGACATTTCTGCTTGCTTATTTTTGGCTTTCCAATGAGACAGTAATAAAAAAAAGAATGAGGTATTATGTAAATAGGTCCCTGAGATAGAACGATGGAGGAAAAAGTGAGCTTGAATAACATTAGAGCCAAATTATCCTTGAAATAATGTCACCATGAAAATGCGCGTAGTCCATAAGTAACCAAATCACCAACAGAATTTGCAAATCTGTACACACATATGAATTTATGTGATAGGTGATGATAACTTAAAATGTGTTCTGTGATAAGTCTCCAAACACATCCTGTGTCAGAAAAATGATTAGAACTGGTGCAAAAGTCTTAGAGATATGTAGCTCTCCAGTGCGCAACCTCGGTTTGAGAAGTGCAGGGCGGGATGAATTTACTACTAGACACGGCAGTGCAGATTTCCATGCATCCCTGTCTTCTTTTGATTTTTAGTTCTCAGCAGAGGGGATGAGAGTTATCAATTAATCACAAGTAAAGCAGATAGAGCTGTTCTGATTCATGTTCCTGCTGCAGTAGATTGGAAAACAAGGAGAATGAAAAGGCGTCATGAGGCCCATGGAGACTTTAATTGAGAGTCACTGCCTGACCCATATAGAGCTTTGTGTGTAAACAGTTGGACAAAATTTGAAAGCAACCCAAAAGCAACCCTCAGGCAGGTTTTTGAAATTTGGAAGTTCAGTGAAACCACAGAACTATCATTCTCAGCTAGGAGCATATTTACCTCCTGGGGTATTTTTAATTGTCACAAGTTGCAGCAGGGTGTGAAGAGTGTTTGAGGGTGGGGCTGTTATTGACATCTAGTGCACAGAGAACAAAAATGCTGCCTAATAGCTTAAAATACACACAAAGACTCTCTGTCAAGGAACTCTCCATCCCCAAAAGTCTAAAAAATTCTTCTCTATAGAACAAGGTAGTATAAACATGGATATAATTATGGTGAAATATGAGAGGACAGAATTGTATTCAGTATTTTATAGGTTTCAGACAATACTTTGTAAGAATTTATTGTTGATGTTTTATAGTTTTCTTTATGATATGATAAATTTTAAAGAAAGCCAAGGAATATACAGGGAATAACTAACTGGTCAATAGTCACAGAGAGGGTTGTGGCTGATAAGAGCAGAAGAATCAAGTACCTGAATCAGGATTTCTATACATTAAGATAATTTCTAAAATTTAAGTAAATTTCTTTGAGATGTTTTTATCCTTAAGTTTATCTCTGGCACGTACCACAAACATTCAGGGTTCTGTATGTTTCTAATTTTTTTCTTTATCTCTCTTTTATTGTTTTATTTTTTAAAAAATAATATAGGGACACCTATTATCATGTGTCTGGGACACCCCAAAGTTAGGTCTTTTCTTTGCACACCTGAGGCCACCTGCAGTGGCTCTGCAGCTGTCATCTTGCCACAGAATGAATATATTGAATTATACTGTGAATCCTCTGGGTACCGCTTGGATTACCATTAGAAAAAGAGAAAGAAGGCAAGTCGAGAGGCTCATGAATGTTCAAAGAAGGCAAAAAAAAAAAAAAAAAAAAA
>NDGN010242015.1:0-14447 GCA_002564285.1 Tympanoctomys barrerae
TCTTTCTTTCTTTCTTTCTTTCTTTCTTCCTTTCTTCTTTCAGATGGGGCTTCTCTATGCAGTTTGGGCCAGGCTTGTGCCCACTCTTGTAGCCCTCAGGGTTGGTTTCAAACTCAAAAAAATCTGTCTCCACCTCCCAAGTGTTGGGATTACAGGTATGTACCATCAAGTCCAGTTCTAAGAATATTTCAAAAAGCAAAATGAATATATATCATTTTATATTAAAGCAATATTATTAAAAAACTTGCTACGGATTTAATATCTAAACATTAAATAATTAACATGCACAAAATAGTAGATATTTACATTTTTTCTCAGTTTTTCAATTATACTTGCCATTAATGAAATGGCATCCATTTGATATATAATACAATCTGAAAATATCTTAAATATCTTATATTTCCACAAGATGAATAATTAGTAAAGATAAATTTCGAGCAATAATGTAATTAATAGTGCAAATAGTCTTGGGCTGTGGAGATAGCTCAGTGGCATAAGGTCTGCCTGGTAGGTGTAAAGTTCTGAGTGCAAACCCCAGCACCAAAACAAACAAACAAACAAGAAAAGAAAGAAACTACAAAAACAAGCAAACAAACAAATATTGTCAATAGTTTTACTTCTATGTAGATGATAATATTTTAAGATAGAACATATATTATAGTAGTTTACATTCCTTATGAGCGCATGGCTTATGCTGTTAAATGAAGGTTAGTGCAGATTTTATATTTTAAATTTAAAGGTATAAATATTTTATTAGAAATAAGTTCTCTTATATTGCTTGGTTTATTTTCAGTGGAACTTGCTATAAAATTTAAGACACAAAAATTCCCTTTTGTATGACACTTTAGTATCTAGTGTCAAGTTTTAAAACTTTAAAATCATAGAACATTCCAAATTTGTCCTATTCTTATCTAGATTATAAAATTATACAATAAAAATAGTACTAAAGAAAGAAGTACAAGAGAGTGAGAGAACAGAACAGAGGATTTTGATAATCATAGGTGTTCAATTTATAAAAGTAGAATATTTTCCCTTCTCAGGAAAAAATGAAGAATTATATCATGTCTCCTATAACTAATTCCAAGAGTGTCTCTGGTATATAAACTTCTTTATTTATACTATCAAACAACAATAAATAATTTATAATGTCCATTAACTGACCTTATGTTCAGCTACCTGAAAACAGTGGAATAATATTCCTAGGAAGCCCCTCACAGTAGGCATAAGGAAAAAAAACAATTAAATAGAAAAATTCCAAAGCAATAAGCTTGGTACACTACCATTATGTGAGAAAAACATAAATATGCACACAAATTTGTTAATGAATGGATTATTTCTGGGACAATACATATTTGGGGTGGTTGTCCACAGGAAAAAATGCTGGGAAATTGCAAAAGGAGAGACTCTTACTATGTCCTTTTAAAAACTTATACTATACTATGTGCGTGTATTTACAATTCAGATAAATACTGTAGTTCCCTCAAAAAAAGGTCAAATATTATTATCAGGGATTCCATCACAGCTTGCATTCTTATTTCATCAAAGTATGATAAAAATAATTCAATATTAGGCTTTATTTTTTAAACTATTTCCATTCATAATAATATTTAGCATGTTATATTTAAATGAATACATTTTAATATTTTTATGGTACATAATCTGGATAAAAGTAATTGAAACTGAAGGTTAACTGATTTTATATTTAAAGTAACTACCTCATTCAAAAACTCAAATATTTGTCAACTCCCTGAATAATTTCTTTTTCCTTTTTTTTTTCCAGAACCAGGGATTGAACTCAGGTCCTTGTGTTTGCCAGGCAAGCACTAATTCCACTGAGCCATCTCCCGGCCCCCAATAATTTCTATATTAATGGAATGAACCCATTTCAGTTATACCTTTACATTCAATATATACATAAGATAATTTTGCATAACAATACTAATTTAGAAGAAGGGTTATTTTATCTAACTGAAAATTTATGTTTTACATTGTGGTAAGTAAATACATTTAAAAATTTTATCCATTAAATTCTGGTTTTTCCTCCCATATTTCTTACATAAAATATCTGCTATCTTTTGAAGTAAAATAGATGGATTTGTAGCATATTTATGCCTTCTGGTTTTTATAACCCTGTAGCACTATAGTCCTAAGTAAAAAGGTTAAGCATCAATAAAGATTTGCAAATGTTACATCTTTGCACTGATATTTCATAAGAAATGGAAGTTCAGGACTTAATTTTTAACTTGTACTTTCATCTCATAAAGCTTGTTACTGCCAAAGCTCATTAGAGCTCATGGAATTTTGTTACAAACTGAAAATATGAGCTCAAAAAGTAGCAAAGTTTTATGCTGTCTAATCAATAAAACTAAGATGTGGCAAAGGGGTTCAAAACATTGTGTGACTTGCTCAGTGAGCCCTTTATTTGCTGCATGTAGTTCATATGATGTTGCCGCATAATTTACCCTTTTGCTCTAATCCCTAGTGGCCCTGGCAGCTTCAGGCACTAAGGAGCACCATGCTCCTCCCATCAGAGGAAGTCATTAATGATCTCTAGATTCCAGAGTCCTAATGATGTAATTTATTAGTACTTTGTATTCTGTCTTAAAGGAAAGTATTAGTTACTTTGTTCTTAAAGGAGGCTGGCAAAGAGAGTTGGCTTGTCGCTGGTTTCTTTCAAGTTATAAGAAACTGTAGAAATGAGACAATTTACTGATATAATAGGTGGTAAAAATAGTGTTGGGTTTTTTAAAGATCACATCAAGGTATTAGTTGAGAGATGATTTAGAATTAAAATTAGAGAATGCTGTGATAGATGTTTATTAAGCAATTGGCAAATATTCTCAGCATCAAAAACATGAAAAATATTAAGAATTAAAAAAAAACTTGATGAAAACAGAAAATAGAATTTTTAACACAAAAGATTCCACTTCACAACGAAAGTCTAGCATTCCTCTCTATATGTAGAGTAAAACTTCAAAATAAACATCAAAAGCCACAGCAATACAAAATATTCTAAATACTGAAGGACCTGAAATTACCTCTCAAGTCTTAAAAATCAAGTTGAAAGATCTGTATAGATGCACAATAATAGAAAATGGTGATAAGGTTTAAAATAGTCATTAGCTATTAACAAGCCATTGGATGGTTTAATAATAATTTCAATCACAATTAAATCTTCATGATATTAAGGAAAAAATGATAATTGTACATAACAACTTGCCTATGCAAGTACATAAAGATCTATTCCAAAGGAATACATATTTTAAGGAAACATCAAATTACCAGCTGATTTTTTGGTTAGAATTTTTTTTTCTTTTTTTGTACGGAGAATCAAACTCATGATCTTGTACTTGCTAAGCTGGTGTTGTGCACCTGAGCTACAACCCCAGACCTTTGGTTAGAATTTTTTAAATTTTCCTTTTCTTTTGTGTATGATACAATAAACAACATTCATGATCAGATCAAACACTAGTAATTTTAAACAAAGGATTATAACATTTACCTCTTTTGATAAAGCACAGACATTAGAAAAACCACACCAAAGTGTGGTTTACCTGTATGCAAAAGTGGATTCAATTCTCCCCACCTTCCTTCATCAATATCCTTCCTATCCCATCTTTGATACTCTTCTGCTTCTGAGATACTGACTTTTCTCCTTAAATCTGGGAAGGCCTGACAAGTAGTTTTAGGAAACAGAAAAGCGATGGAACTTTATTTCCTAACCCACTGCTCAAAAAACCTTGCCTGCTTCTGTGTTTGTCTTGTTTCTTGGACCTTGGCCTTGCCTTGTGGACATGGCTGGGCTGGCAAATTGCAGGATGTGAGAGGCACAGGGAGTTAGGAGACAGCCGAACCCACAGATTCGAGAGAGAGCAGCGAAGATCGGTCAAGCGAACAACTTGACCCACAGTTTGCTACAGACTCAGCACAATCAAGGTCAGAGAGCCACACAAATTATCCAAAGCTTTGCAAGGAAAGGTCCATCTTTATAGGGTGAAGACATCACTTCTGGAGCCAGTTGATTGCCAAATTAGTGTATCAGCAGACAACTGAGACAGAAATTGATACAGCTACAGAGTGCTGTCATATAATTTATCTTTTTTAGTTCATGAACAACTTGCAGTATGTGGCACTGGCTTTTGACTGGCTGTAGGTGGGGTCAGGAAAAGCTTGCAAAGTGGTAATGAAGGCTGGAAATTTAATTGCTGCTTGGAAAAAGGATGACGCATGTAACGTCATCACAAAGCAATTACAAAACTCTTGCCTGCAGTGGGTAACTTACAAGGTGGAGAAGGTATCTAGTGAACTTTTGGATTTGCTTCAGGAGATCTCTAGACATAATGCTGAGAGTTCCAGCTGGATTTTCTTAATTATGTGGAGTCTGTCAAGAAAGTGAGGTAAAAAAAGAACTGGTCAGTTTCTATGCAGAATTTAAAGGGGGCAGATGTACAGATTGTAAAATAAAATAGTTCTTCATCTTCACTCTCTCTAGTCAAGAAATGGCTATCAAAATGAATTATATTTTCAGTGTACAGATTAAGATACCAAAGTTGCTTAAGATTTTATGTTAAACTGTTGCAAAGATTTACAAAGTTAGCTTGTCCTCCCAGATAAGAATAACATGTGCTCTGTTAGTGTTCAAAGAGCTCCAAGTAATATGATTCTCAACAAAAAGAATTTGTTAAGCAGAGTAGCTGAAAATTAAATGAATTGAAATCACAGAAATGTTGAAGCGTTAGTAGATGCAAATTGCCCTCACCTTGATCTTAAAGTACTGAGAAGTTTTTAATCGCATATGTTTCAAGGTATCAACCGTGGATAAAGAGGTCCGTTCAGAAATGAATTTGGAGGTTATAACTTTTGCTAACCTCTTCAAAATGAAGTGTAAAAGCGATGGCAAAGGAAGAAGTTCTCAGAAATTGGAAATGTGGAAAATAATGGAATGGGAAAACCCCACTACGGGACACAAGGAAGAAAAATCTGGGAATGATCACTTCGTTCAGGATCAGAACACCTGCGAAAACTGGTCTCCTTCCCAATTTCGGAAATCTTAAAGTCCAGAGAATTCTGTGTGTTCCATCTTTGTCCTTTTGAATGAAATGTTATTGTACCTTTCCTTCCCTCATCTCATTAGCGTGCCCTGGGCAGTGATAAGAGGGTCGAAGTTGATTTTTTAGTTTGTGAATCTCTTGCTCAAAGTATGCCACTTCTGAAGTGTACGGATGGAAATCACGAGACATTGAGGACAATACAATAACTGGAAGAAAACTCTGGTTAGCTTTGACAAAATAAATGTAGTTTGTGTGTGGGTAATATAGAAAATCAGGAGCAGAAGGTGGAATGGTAATGGACTGATGTTATACGTGGCCACTTTTCCCACTGATGGCTGCTTGGTGCTGTGAATTTTAATTCTTTTTTTATCAAGAAGTCAATTTCATTACTACTTGGATTTTGTAGGCTTTGTGACTTGCTTTTCAAGTGAAGCCCAGAATCTATCACCTAGCGTACATTTGATCAACAAAAATTAGAAGGATGATCCATACAGTTTTTAATAGTAGTTTTATGGGTGATACAACAGAAGTCAGAAGAATTGTCAGCTGTCCTAACATGTTGTAGATGCTGTAACAATGTACCATACACTGGATGGCTTATGAACAACTGAAATTCACAGTTCTGGGTTCGAGTAGTATAAGATTAAGTTACTGAGAGATTCAGTATCTGCTCAAGACCCACTTCTTTGTTCCAAGTCTTCTTTCAATAGCTTCACATGTTGGAAGAGCCAGAGAGTCCTCCGTCAGGCTTTTAAAAGTGATTAATATCATAACTGAAAAATCTACCTTGATGACCTGATGATCACTTCCCCAAGATCGTCATCTGCCATGCTGTTATACTGATGGTTAGAATTTCAGCAAATAGATTTGGAGGACAGAGCATTACCGTTTCGTCTCTACCTCATCTGATCCATAGATCTGTGAGTCACGGTATGTACTGATTAGCTCATGTCTGAGTGTGGAGATGGTTTGACATGGCGCATTAACATTACAATAGATAACTGATACAACCTGCTGTAGCAATTCTTAGTGATCCATTCAAACTGGATATTGAAATGTTCAAGTTGTTGTTCCTTAAAAGAAGGATAGGAATTAGATGGATTAGCTTTGTTAAAAAAGGAAAGAATTACAACCCTCTGATTAGAAAACCACATTTAATGGTTTTCCATTGTTGTTGTGAAGATGCAGGTGACATTGATTTTTCTCTCTGTTCTGAATTCTGTTGGGTTACTGGGATGTGAGAAGAATAGAAGAGAGATAGGAACCTCTGGGGAATTATGTTGGCAACCAAGCAGGGAAGGCACGGAGGTAGCCGAGAGCTGCCACTGTCGTGGGTGCTATGGAGACTTTAATACCAAACTCTGACATTCTGTTTACAAGACCAGGGACTGCTGACAGCTGAGAGGAGAATTTTTCATTATTCTGACTCTAAATAAAAAGGGTAGAGAATTAAAGGATAAGAGTTAAGGCTCCTTTCCCAACAGGAATAGTCATAACTATTGTATGAGAAAAATAGTGTTGTTGCTTTTTTATTTTATTTTATTTTTTTGTTGCTTTATTTTTTAATCAAGCAAGTTTGGAACATGTTAGGCTAAACAAAGTGAAATAGATGTATTTTAACTGACTTATAAGACTCCTTACTGTACAGTTTGCATTGTCAGTCTCCTAAAGGAATATATACTATATGATCTTCTCCAACTTTATTTAGCATTAGGACTATTATATTATTAAGGCCACTTTACAGGATTACATTTTTTTAAGCACACTAGGGTAATGCTAAGTACATTATTTATAAAATGTGTAATTTTCTTTTCCAATTTTAAACTTTTAATCTTTTTTATGTAGTCTTCTTACCAGAATGATTAATGGACATGTTTGAGTTTAGAATGTGTAACCTTGTAAAAAAAAATCATCGTCTTATTTTAGATATTCAAAATAGTTTCAGTTCTAAATTTCTATAGTATGATGCCATATATTTAAATACCTGTGCTTAATTATAGGTCAAAAATAAGAATAATAACTTTTAAAAATGTTGAAATCCCTTGAAAGTACTGTGCATCAGGTATGGTGAAATTTGTATGAATTAATCAGTCCTTTTAGGAAAATTTATTTTTTACAGGGCCTCATTATGCAGCTCAGACTCATAGAGATTCTCCTGTCTGAGCCTCCTAAGCACTGGGACTACAGGTGTTTGCCACCATGCCTGGTTCAGGGACCAGCATGGCATATGGTACCGAGAATTGAACTCAGGCCCTTGCACTTGTCATGCAGGTTTCTTAGACCACTGAGACATCTCCCCAGCCTCAATTAATCAGTTCTTATTGTACAATCACTCCTCAGAAAAACTCTGAGTTTAATATAGTCATAGCATTACGTTATTATGCATTTATTATCACCATAAAATGGTAACACTATTAGCATGTTATGTGTTATATTATTTAAAAAGGATGAAATTGAGACTTGAAGAAGTATATACAGACTACCAAACAACTTACTATTTTCACATCCAGCTTTATTGAGATTCATAAATGAAAACTGCAAACTGAATGTATTTGCCATGTGTGGGGAAGGTCTTCACATATGTATGAATTTGATTATCACAAGGAATCTCATAGTACATATCTTTGCTGTACAATCTTTCCTGCACATAGTTATCTTTCAAAAATAAAACTCTTAAGACTTTTTCCCCGAATTAAAGTACATAAAACTTATTTGTACTGCAGTCATTGTGCTTGTAAGTTCATCTGCTGAACTTACTAATCTTACAATTGAAAATGTATATCTTGGTATTTATTTATATATTTATTTCACTTTATTAGTACAGTTTTCAGTACTTAATGACTATATTTCATGTGGGAAGCTGGCATATGTACATAATGCATTTTAATTCTGCTTTGACCTCTTCTCCTTCCAAGTTTGCACCTTCCCTTTATCTCTTGGTCTGCCTCCATTTTGTAAAAGACTCATCTCTATTTTCGTTCACTTTTATCTTAACCTTAATATTTTTATTGCCTATTATATTTTATTTTGCTCTTTAAATATGTTTTGGATTTCCTACATAATAGAAGCTACATGATAGTTAATTGACCTGATTTATTTCATTTAACAATATGGTCTCAAGGTGCATCTCTTCTCCTACAAATGAATCAAGTTCATCCTTTGTGTCAGACTAGCACTTCCTTGTGTATACATACTGCATTTTCTTCATGTGTTCATCTACTGAGGGACATATGAAAAAAATTAGCTATTATGCACTGTGCTGCTATGAGCACAGGTATGTAAATATAAAATGATATTTTCAACTCTTGGAAACAATCTCTAGAAATGAATAGCTGGGTCACCTGAAGCATCTATTTTTAATTTTTTGAGGAATATCATACTGATTTCCTTAGTGGTTATACTACTTTCCTTTCCTGCCAACAATGTAGAAGTTCACCCTTTCCTCCACAGTGTCATCAGCATCATCATTTGGTTGCTTGATGATAGATTTTCTTTCTGGAGTAAAGTGGATGTAGGCTTTCTTTAGTTGCAAGTGTTTTATTGCTGTTTCAGTGTCATTGCTTGTTCCTAAATTATTCAGTTTTTGTATCTTTGATAATAGGATTATGCAGGATTTAGTTTCGGTAATTCATATGTGTCTAGGAATTTGACCATGTCATCTGAATTTCCAATTTATTGGAATACAATTTCTCTCAGTTACAAACAATTGACTATTTCTGTGATATCCTGTGTACCAGGTTTTTCATTTCTAGTTGCATTGACATGGGTCTTTTCTTTCCTTCATTTTGCATAATTCATTAAGAGTTTGTCTATTTTGTTTATTCATTCAAAAAACCAACTTTGTGATTCATAGATTCCTTGTGTTTACTCTAAATTTCATTAACTTCTACTCTGATCTTTGAAATTTTCTTGTACTCTTTTTGGATTTGGATTGTTCTTCTTTTTCTCAGAACTTGAGTTGCATCATAAGTTATATATTTGGATTTATTCTTTTTTTTGGATTTGGGAATTAATAGTTCTAATCTCATCTCTTGGGACTGCTGTCATTATGTTCAGTAAGTTCTAATATGGTATATTGGTACTATCATTTGGTTGTAGGAACCAATTTATTCCTTCTTTTTCCTAGGGGCCTCGTGATTACACAAGAGTACCAGAACTAGAACATACTAGTTCTACTACTCCATCTTTTTTCATAATTTCACTTGATAGCTAATTTCATCACAGTCTAATCTGAGAATAAAAAATGGCATAATTTTTTGCCAGACAAGCTCAGTAGCATAAATCCTTGCTTAGCGAATTTAAGGTCCTAAATTCAATCCCTAGTAGTGAGGAAGAAAAAAAAAAAAAGAGGATGGATGCCTATGTTGTCCATTTGTTTGAAGGTTTGATTCATTTCTTTTATTTCTTTATTGAATTTTGTCTAGTCAATCTGTCTATTGGTTATAGTGGGATATTAAGTTATCCCACTGTAATTTTGTTATCTCATATTTTATGTGCAATACTTCTTGTGTTATAAAGGTAAGCATGCTGGCGTTTGGTGAATTTATGTTTGTAATTATTATCTCTGGCTTTTGAATAGTTTCCTCAAACAATAAGTCACCTTTGCATTTTCTAATCAGTTGCTTGTGTTCACTTTGTCTGTTAATAGGATAATATTTCTTCATTATTTTTTTGTTTCTTCATGTATAAAATATTGTTTTACATATTTTTTCTAAGTCTGTGAGTATTTTCTCATTAAATGTGCTTCTTTTTTGTGTATTTTTTAGGGAAGGGTCTACAGTGTGTTCAGGATCTCACTACTAGATTGGACTCGTAGTGATCCACCTATTTACAGCCTCCTAAAAGCTGGGATTATAGGAATGCACCACCATGCCCCGTCTCAATTGCCATCTCAGCATGCCCTGGGGGCCGGGCCAACACAGCAGGCCCAGGGATTGAACCCTCAGCCCCTGTAAATGTTTCTTTCTTTCTTTCTTTTTTCTTTTTTTTTTTTCTTTTTTGGAACCAGGGATTGAACTCAGACCCTTGAGCTTGCCAGGCAAGTGCTTATTCTGGTGAGTCATCTCCTTAGCCCCAAAATGTGTTTCTTAAAGGTAGCTTACCATTGTTTTTTTTTTTCTTCATATATTCTGCAAATCTGTCTTTTGGTTAGGAAATTGAGAGCATTCACTGAGGCAGTTATTCTAGAAATGTATTGACTTATTCCTGGCATTGCATTATTTTCCTGAACTAATTATTTTTCCACTTCTTAACCTTTCTCCATGCCTGGTAGATGTATCTTATTATACTTTTGGTATTGTTGTCTTCATCATGTCTTCCAAGGATATACTTGAAAATTTGTGCTGCTGGTTTGGTACTTTCTTCAGGTCTCTGTGCAATAAACAAGCCTTATTTTTATATTAATTTTGAATGATAATTGTGTAGGATAGAGAACTCTATGCTGGAAGTCGTTTTCTATTAAGACTTGAAACACTTCAACTCATGTTTTCCTAACCTTCAAAATTTGTGTTAAAATGTCACTGTAACTATAATGTATTTTCCTTTATACTGATCTGTTGTTTTTCACTAATAGGTTTTAAGTTTTCTTCCCAAAATTACTGCAAGGGAGCCGGGGAGATGGCTTCATGGAATAAGTGCCTCCTTGGCAAGAGCAAGGGCCTGATTTCAATCCCCTGTCCCACAAAAACAAACAAACAAACAAAAAGACAAAAATTACTCCAAGGATTTAGACTATGATGGTGTCATGGAGAAATGATTTTTATAAGAGTAGCTGTATGGAGCATTATTAAGTGCATCATTTACGTGTAATTCTTTCTGATATTAGAAAAAAATTCAGCTCATTTCTCTAACTCAGTTTTTCACCCATTTGTTGTCTTGCAATTTTTGCTTATCCCAAGTAATTATAGGCTCATCTTCTCTACATCATCTGATCTGATAGCTTTTGGATCCATTATTGATGTGTTCTTGTTTGTAAAGTATCTCTGAAAAGTTGACCTTGCCCAGCAGAACTAGCAGGCTCTACCCTGATCCTCTGCCCTGTCCTTGTTCACTTACACTACCTAAAGTTTCAGTAGAAGTTTTAATTTCCTGGATTCATGCTTGGTACTTTTCTGTGGACCATAATTCTTCATTACATGGTCATGTTGGCATAATTTTGTTTTATTCAGCTAGCCTTATATTAGTGTCTCCTGTAAGCAAATTGATTGTGTGTTTATTAGGTCCTTTGCCTGTTTAGTTTTATCTTCTGAGCTTGCTTAACACCTTATTAATCAGTTTTTTTTTCTTTCCCTGTTGCCTATTCAAATCGTTTAACTAAATGGCTTTTGATTTTCTCCTCGTACCTGACCAGTGGGTCAGCTTTCTGAGGATTAGGAATTTTTTTGAAGCATTTTGTTGTTTTGTCTACTCATATTTATTTTTTAAAAAAAATGTTATGTGCTAAGGTTTTCAGGTACTTACAGTGGGAAGAATTTGTTGTTGATATGAAGTTATTTTTAGTTAGTGTCTGCCTTTCAGTATCACTGTGAAAAATGGCAAACTATAGGCCTTTCCTTCCTACCTAAGACCTGACCACCCTGATTAATTTGGGAGGAGAGAATGGAGTACAATAGACTCAGCATTCTTTTTCTTTCAAATGCACCATAGTGCTGCTAATGGCAGAAAGTTACTCCAGATATTGGCATGCAAAGACTATTAATTGAGCAATTCTGTTACCCTGGTGATAGGAACACAACTGTAGCAATAAGAACATAAAGGACAAATGCGATATTTACATACTTTAAGACTTAGTAATGTACCACCCTTAACCATAGGAAAAAGATTTTTAATTATAAAACTAAGACAAACTAAATATTTACATATAGAAAGGATCTACCAAATGTGGCAACTATATCTTACTACAAACAGAAAAGATTTTAAGAGTAATAGCATAGTTAACTATGCAAAGATGAGTAAGGATAGAAAGTGATTTATGAATAGGAGAATGAAAGAAGAAAAATTTTAAAAATTAAGCAATATAAGATGAAAAAGAGAGACTATTGAGATCAAGATTTCTACTAAAGAGTAAAAGAAATTAATAAAGTTAGAGAAAAATAACAGAAAAGAACAAATAGGAAAAAACAAAATATTCAAAGGAGAATATGAAGCAAAACAAAAGAATAAAAAAGAAAGCAAAAGCTCCCAAACACCAGAAATACAGTAACAGAAAAAAAAATTGTTCTAATTATTCCCTTTTTACTTTTCAATGTACAGTTTTTTCAGCATCCCTAGGATGGCAGCGCAGGAAGTCATGGCTTACTCTGCTCAGCTTTGTGGCCTGTGGGTTAATGCGGTGCCTCAGCCCTAACCCCCGAGGCCACTCTATGTGTTCACCCCAGGCAGTGGCAATTGTCCAAGCCATAGATGGTAGTCTTGGCGGATGGGGAGAACAAGCAGAGCTCTGCTCTGTGGCAGGTGCTGGCAGCAGGGCAAAGGCTCAAGCATGTCTTTGTAATTAATGCTAGCATGTTTCTGTGTTTCCGAGAGCCACACATCAAGCCTAGCTTCTCACCATGGAGAGCCAAGACCTGTTTCTTTCCTGATCTGACTGTAAACTCTCCAGTGGGTCTACATCTACCCTCCACCCTGAACATAATTATCTCATATGATTGTTTGGTACCTCCTACTCATTGTAAAGGGAACACTGAAATGACTGGAGTGTTTGCCTTCTCCAGCTGTTGTCCGCTGTGTGGAAGGTATTTGTTGTGGGTTTTTTTGGGGGGGCCAGTGCGGGAGTGGCCACGTCTGTGACTTTTCCCTGGAGCTCCTGACTTTGGGGAATTACACTGCGTCTTTGGGGCCAGGTTCCCCTCCCTAGGAACCTGAGTGAGATTCTAGACTGCTCTGCTTCATTCTCTGCATTGTGATTCATACCTCTAAATTCTTTGAACTTCAATTTTTCTTTCAGTTTCTTCCTAATTCTCAAAGTTGTTTTGGTGGTTCTTCTTCTTTTAGTTCTTTTTCTTCCTCTTTCTCTTCCTCTTCCTCCTTGATTTCTCCTCCTCCCTTTCCTCCTCCATTTCTCCTCCTCTCCTTCCTCTTCTCCTACCCCCTCCCCTTCATCGCCCTCTCCCACTTCCCTTCCCTTTCCTCCTCCTTCTCCTCCTTGCCCTCCCTTTCCTTCTCCTCCTTCTTCTCCTCCTTTTCCTCCCACTCCTTTTTGTCCTCCTCCCCCTTTTCTCCTCCTCTTCCTCCTTCTTTGTTCTTCTGTTCAAAATCATTGTTTCCCATCTGTCTGAATGTCTAGTTTGCTGCTAGCCACTAATGTACTATTTTAGTGCCTCTGAATCAACTTTGTGAAAGTGACAAAGCTGACATACATGTACTGTTCTAGATGACGCCGACATCCACTCACTCAATGATTCGCAGCATTTGCAGTAAGGATACATCAAATTTCATTCTATTTCAAAGTTGTTTTTGTTTCTCTTGTTCCTTTTTATTTGTAAATGGAGTCAATAATCTCTTTGTCAAATTCCACAAAAATTCTGTGGAAATTTTAAATGAGAGTGCCAAACCTATCGTTCAGTTTTGGAAAGATCATCAGCATCTCCCAAGTAGTAAGTATGATCCATTAACATAGATTATATTTCTAGTGGTTTATACCTTTTAAGTTTCCTTTTGCAATAAAATAGAATTTAGTGTTTTGATCTTTACATTCTTTTAAGTATGATATTTCTTTTTAAAGAAAACAAAACAGTGATAGGAAAGAACAGCACTAGGAATGCTGCAAAATTTCACTAACCAAAGTAATGGGAATTCAACAATGGTTGCTGTTTTGCATGATGTTATCTTCAAATTAGTTGTATAGGAAAAACTGGCTGAGGGAAAGGACTAATGAAAGAGGGGGAAAAAGATATATTTAAGTATATATGCAGAATAGTTTGGATAGTTGTACTGTCGATTTCTGCTGGTCTTTTGACAGGAGGAGTTAGGTAAAATGTTTTTATTTTTATTTATTTTTTCTTTTGAATTTCTTACAACCTTTTTGCTATGGTTTCATTTTTTTTTTCTTCAAGCTAACCTTACATGCTTAAGTATTATATTTCTGTTGCTAATACAAAGGGTGGTTAGGGCTGGGCAGATGGCTCAGTAGAGTAAGTGCTTCTCTGGCAAGTACAAGGGCCTGAGTTTAATCCTTGGTTTCGGAAAAAAAACAAAAAAACAAAAAATAAAGGGTGGGTTTTAGGCTTCTGAATGTCTACTTTTAGCATGTGCATAGTATTTTTGTATATTAACCTTTTATTCTGAAACCTTGCTAACATCACTTTCTAGTTTTTATAGCTTTTATATATATTATTTATTTTATTTTATTTTATTGAAAAACAAATATCAATGAGACAGTTTCACAATTGATTAATA
>NDGN010242739.1:0-13107 GCA_002564285.1 Tympanoctomys barrerae
GGCAAGATGTTCTGCTCCTGGACTAGCTGGGTGGTTCTGTCCCCTATACTCTTTGCAGGGATTACAGCTGCAGGGTTTTACCTCAGGCCTGAGCTGAGTTTGGAGGGGACAAGGTGGAGTAAGGGGGAGAGGCAGCTCTCCCACACACTCACTAGGCCTGAGCTAGGACTGGATCTGAGTGTTCCTGGAATGCAGCAGAAATTCCTACCGGGTTGGGGGTGTTGAGGGGTGCTACGGAGTGGTGGAAGGTGTCCCAAGGGGGTGGAAGAGGGTCTCACCCACGCTGCGCCTGGGCTGGGACTAGTAGGTCCCACAGGTGCAGGTTAGATGGAAGCTCTCCCCCACACTCACCGGGCCTGGGCTAGGACTGGATCTGGGTGTTCCCGGAATGAGTTAGAAATTCCTACTCCATGGGCTGGGTAGGGGAGGTGCTGTGGAGTGGTGTGGGGCATCCCAAGGGGATGGAAGAGGGTCTCACCCACTCTGCACCTGGGCTGGGACAGCAGGTCCTGCTGGCACAGGGTAGCCAGAAGCTCTCCCACTGGACTCTGCAATAGGGAAGAGCACAGACTAAGCTCAGGTAGACCTGTGTGCTTGTGAGACTAATTGGGAAGGAGCATAGTGCTCAAACTTACATTACAGTTAAAAGCTCAAGATGCAGCATTGGCTGGTCTGAGTATAGATTCTGGTTCTACTGTTTTTCAATGATATTAATCTTGGATCAGTTACATAACTAAAATACAGTTTCCCTGTGTGCAGAAGGTAGATAAAATAGAAGGCCCTCCATATGATTGATGTGAATAGTAAGATAATGCATGGAAAGCACGAAGCACTATGACAGTGAATAGTAAACATTTGACATGTTTACAACCACTAAAGCATTATTATCAGTTGTTTTCCCAGTGTGAGATAAAAAAGACCTGAACTGGGTTTGCTGCAGTGATAACTGAAAGAGTACTGAATGTAGAAGATATGCAAGAAAAGCAGATGAATCAAAAATAGTGCCCAAGCTTGATCTCAGTTGCTTACACTATTCTCCCATTGGGAAGATGGATTGCAGCTTTGGGAAGCAAATGTAATAGTCTTTTTTCACAAGTCAAGCTTGAGACATGAAGGGAAAGCCAGAGAGATTCACAGGCAAGGTAGACAAAGGCTGGCAAGAGGCAGGATTTTAAGAAGTAGAAAAAAATTATGGAGAAATGTTCCAGGTAGAAAGGACCAGGAGGCACCAAGTCATAGTGTAGGGTTTCATGTGTAAAAAGTATGGAGGCACACACACTTCTCCCCTTCCTCTGAGATAAAAGAGAACGTGAAGAAAGAGAATGAAAAATCTAGGAAAACTAATACACCGGTTCAAAAAGATGAGGATGCTGCTGGTAAACAATGAGCGTTTTTGAAAAGATGGTGGTACGGGCATTCACTTGAAGTGGAGGTGGATGTAGATGGGTTTTTTGTACCTAATTTCATCTTCAGACCACATGATGGAGGAGAGAGATGCCCATGGGATGGGTGTCCTCAGAGGTGGCCTGCATGGATGATGGGTCAGGTTCAGCCAAACTCTGAGCTTGAGCAACTCAATTTGGATGCTCACAAAGTCAAAGGCCTTCAGCCAGGGTGGGCTTCCCACCAGCAGACACCAGCCACATGAGAACCTTCCTAATGAAGTAAAGCCTTGTTTATTCTTCCGGATAGGGGTAATTGCATGTGACATTTCTCTGAATCATTTATTTGTATTTCTCTCCTTTTTCAGCATAAGAAATTAAACAGATGGAAAAAAAAAAACCCCTTACTTAAAGGGTTTTCTTATTACTCCTGGCAGTCTATGGCTCCTGACAACTGCTTAGCCTTTTTCCCTGGCTAGGAGTAATGTCTGGAAATGTTTTTGCTGCCTTCAGACTTACAGAGGGTAAGAAAGGACCGCATTTTCCCCATTTGTTCTCTTCATCAAAGTCTCCTTCCAAGCCTTAGTACAAAGACATTTTATTGAGGCCTTGGACCCCACTCAGAAATTTTTTGGTTTAATTTGATTCTTCTTGTTGGCATTAGGAGGGCATTGAATTGTGTCTCCATCCCCATATTTTGGCCAGTTTCCAGAGCTCCTTGTTAGAAGGTTGGACATGGATGAAAATACCCATGATAGGAAATTGAGCCAAGGAGATGTACAACAGGGAGACATCTAAACAGGAACAGGCTAAAAGGAGGTCAGTGCTTTTGTCTTTCTTCTGAGGAGATGCCAGAGGACACAACCCATCAGAGCAGGATCTTCATAGGTGTGGGCCCCAGAGAAAGGGAAGAGTCTTAGAGGTCTGTACCCTACAGTGACTCCTAAGACTATCACCTTCTTCAAGGCCTGAGAAAGATGATGCCCAAGGATCTATAACCCTCAAATATTGTCCTTGCTGCCTAAGGCATACTGTGTAGAAAACAGAGCTAAGAAGATGACAAGGGAAGAAGATGAATGGGGTGTGATTGGGCAAGGAGATATGGGAGATCTAGGTATTGATTGAAATTTAGTTGGAACCAGGATCAAGAATGGGATGCCAATGCAAACCTCCAGCTCCCTACCTCATATCCTACATTCTCTCTGTGAAATGAGGGGTCCCTTTCCATTTCTTTATTACTGTCTGTCCCCTCAAAAAGGGAAGTAGTACCATGACGGCACATCACTCCTTGAGGCACCCTTTCTGTTATCTCTTGCCATTATGACCTGCTGTACCTCAGCCTGGGTGGAGTACCTCTTTTCATGCTCCCACGGTACCTGACCTTAACTCACAGTGTTGTAATGCACCTGCCTCTGTGTGTTTCTCTCTCTCCATTGCCAGATTATCCACTATCTGAAATGAAGGACGATCTCTTGCTTGTGGCTATTTCCAGGGAGCAGCACAATGTCCAATCCACAATCCCATAGCTACTTAAAGAGGAACTTCCTGTGCATTCAATCCTACTTTGAGGATGTCATTAATGTCATTTATTGGATGCACGATGCGCCAAGCACCATGATGTGCCCTAGAAATACCACTATGAAGGAGAAGAGTTGGTGCTTCCAAGTCTCACTCAGGCATGACAAACAAAAGGCCTCTGGACGTTGTGTCCTGCTCTGCCCTTTTGAAGCAGAAGGTGCCAAGTGTTTTCCTGGAAAGTGAACATGGTCCTGTGAGCATGGCTTCCCTATTGGCTCTCACCCGAGTCTCATCTTTGCAGTTGTTCCTTTGGGCTATCTGTAGGTCTCCTCCCATGGTTGTTAATAACAAAGCCATTTTATCAACTTTTATGGTATTTTTGTCACAATGATATTAATTGTGTCATACTGATACTAATTTGGTGGGGCAAAAATACTCAACATCCTGCAATGTCTGGGACAGTTCCCTGCTGTGAAGAGGCACCCCACATCCTGCCGGGTTTCCAGTGTTCCAGCAAAACTTCATGTAGGTGAAAGCTTTGTTCTGTTTAACATGTAAACACAAACTTTCTTGGAAGCTTTAAAAAAAAATGAAATTTCCAGGAATTAGACTATCATTTAAATTGAGGGAAAATAGTTTGTTTC
This sequence comes from Tympanoctomys barrerae, assembly GCA_002564285.1. Taxonomy (NCBI): domain Eukaryota; kingdom Metazoa; phylum Chordata; class Mammalia; order Rodentia; family Octodontidae; genus Tympanoctomys; species Tympanoctomys barrerae. Next base: position 3,545 of record NDGN010242739.1, read on the forward strand.
CAAGGACCAAGCATCACTTGGGACATCATGTCACCAATAGCAGTGTCCAATATAGTGTTCGGATCACCAAAACAGCTGGTCTGTGGCAGGCTGTATTTGTTTCCTCTGCTTTCAGAGAGGTTACTGAGTAGCCCACCTGTCCATCTTGAGCATTATATTTTTCTGCTATGTTCTTACTTAAGCATTTATCCATGGAAACTCATTAATTTATCATAAATTACTGCCTAATTATTTTTAAATTAGAATAATATGTTGACTCTGTATCATGTACACTGTTGCTTGTTACTCTGTTTTTGTCTTTGTTTCTGCTTTTACTCCTTAAATAAAATAATAAAAATAATAGTGTGTGTAGGGAAATTATATTAATTTATTATGAGCTAAATTGTGTCCACTAGAAAGTATATGTTGACGTTCTAACCCCCAATAGCTCACGACAAAAGGTATTTATTTGGACATAAGGTCTTTACAGAGATACATAATAGAAGTAAATGAGGCCAAATGTAAGACAATGGGTGTCTTTTAAAAAAATTATATATGTTTGATACAGGGTCTCACTATGCAGGTCAGACTCTAGTGATCCTCCTGCTTCAGCCTCCCCACAGCTGGGATTACAAGCATGCACCACCATGCCTGGTTTCAGTGGCTGGCTCAGTGTGCCTGTGGCTGGGCCAGTGCGGCATACAGTGACAGTGATTGAATCTGAGTCCTTGTGCTTGCCAGCCAGGTGCTTAGCACACTGAGCTATCTCTCCTGTCCCTGGATGTCCTTATTTAAAAAGTAAGCATATAAAGAGTGCATCTACAAGCCAAGAAAAGGAAGGCTGTAATAAACTCCCTCTCAGCTTTCAAAAGAAACTGACCCTGCCCACACCTTGGTTTGGGGTTTTGGGCCTCCAGGACTATACAATACACTTCTATTGTTTAAGCCACCCAGTTTGTGGCACTTCATTATGGCAGCCCAGCAAACTACATAATTTTATTCCAGAAATATAAGGGGGTGTGAAATATGTTACAAAAACAGGATTTGGAGTTTGATGTGGTTGAGAACAATTGTTCTTTTCAGGGTTTCAAACAGAGCTGCTGAAAACACCAATAATAATACAAAAATTAGGCTTGGTTTGGCAAAGGGTAACACTGTAATGGGTAATTTCAGTGTCAGAAATAATCAAAGTTTTAAATATCTAGCAAAAGAAAAGAAAAGAAAAGAAAACCTCTAACTTTGGAGACTTCCTGAACTTGAGAGAGACTGACCACAACCAATTAAAGTTTAAAAAGAAAGAAAGAAAACCTATTTCATACTTGAAGAAAGCTCTTAAAACTCCCCCTCACTATAGACAAATTGCTCCACTCATGTTTGCATGGATTTTTACTGATTTTGAAGCACTTTGCGTGCTTTATTCTATTTAACTCTTACAACAGTCTCAAGAGGTAGGCAGAATAGCTAAAATTATCCTCATTTTCAAATGAGAAATCTGGGGCTATTAGAATTATTTTTACAGGTTCAAATCAATTTTTATTTATTAATTGAAATGTATTTTTGGATGTGAGGAATGAATACTAGTGCAAATAATTGAAAAGTAGTATAAAATATAAATATAAAAACTTGATAATACAGGTGTGACCCAAGAAAGGAAGTCATGAACAATGGGCCTTGGGAAGAAAGACTAAAACCACAGCTCTTCCCAGACTCTGCACCTGCTACAGGATAAGTATAGGGAGGTACATGTTTATTCATGTGGCTGCTTTGAAAATGATGCCATAGCCAACTTCTAAGATATGAGTCCCTAATCAAACTCTATACTCCCAGATGAGAGAATCTGATGGACCAAGGTGTCTAACCTGATTTTAACCAAGTGTGGCCAAGGACAGAGGTCATATAACATCAGCAAGATATGTAGGGTTACAATCTTACAGGTTAGGGGTCAGTCTCTACAGAGGAACATAATCACATAGCTCAACTAGTCCCAAGAAGATCTGTGCTCAATACTCTCTGACCTTTCTGCACATCCAGATATGTGTCCAAGCCAAACAATACAGAATTCATAGGCATGAGCACACTCACTCATTCCCCAGGAGAAAACACATTCTACCACGCTCTATAGATGAGCTACCACTACATCCAACTCAACTCCTTTCTTTTGGGGCTCATAGATTAACTGCATTTCCCAGGCCTTCTTGGCATCCAATGAGGCAGTTAAGCAAGTTCTAGCCAGGAGATATGAGCAGAAGCTTTGAGCACTGCATCCAGGTTTGATCCCTTTCCCCTTCCTCTTTGACAAACTCAATGCAAATGAGTACAGTGGCCTTGGCAGTGTCTGTATATTTAACCTTGGAAAACCACAATATAGAAGGAGGATGGATCCCTGAGTCACTTCTTAGAGGAGAATAACTAGTAAGCCAAGTAGATTATGAACACTTTTTGGATTTTACAAGAGCAGGAAATAAATGTTGATGGTGTTTGCACTCTGACTCACTTTTGACCTTGGTTTTGAAGCAATGTGTATCATCTTAAGCAGTTTAGAGGTCAGTGCTCAAAGCTCACTTTCCAGAATGTTCCCAGCCTCTGAATGAGGCCCATTCTTGCCCTTTATAAGCCAGCAACGTTGCTTGTCCCTCTTTTCACCACTCTATAGACCCCATCACCATTAACATGAAGGAAAAGGGAAAATGAAGAAAAAAATAGGAATGAGGAAGAGGCTTAGTTGTACACCTTACTTGGTAATTCTGAGTTCTTTTTCTCTGAGAACTACAGAAATGGGCTCCTGGCAAGCATGTGTATCCTACAAGAAATTACCTCCTGAGGCCAACTGAGGTAGGGGCAAATCTCTGACATAAATGGGTCTGTCAATCTGGGTTAAAACTTGCAAACCTTCTGCCTTAGCCTCCCAGAGTGTTAAGATTAAAATCACAGGCCGCCATACCTGACAACTGCCTCTCTTGAGTTGATTTATTCAACTCCTCCCTGAGTTCATGATTTGCTAAATAATGTCCCAAGAAATCCCTTTTTATGTTTAAATGATTTTTTAATTGAAACCAGACACTGCATCTGACAGAAAAAGGTAGCTTCAAAAACCATATTTTCTGATTTCCTTAGTACCAAAGGAAGAAGTTCTTCAGTGATTCAGAGGGCATTTATTGAACATCTACTTTGTACCAAAAATATTCTGCTAGACACTGAAGATTTTATGAATCCCATCTTTGCCTTACCAATACATATAGCCTAAAGGGAAGAAGGGCATGAGATAATTTCACTCCTTAATGTGATTACTAACAGATAGGCACTCTGACGGAAAGATTCAGATCTATGGAAGCACACTGCAAAATATGGAACCTACATGTCAAGACTTGAAGAAATAAAACTTGCACTGTGTCCTGGCTAAATGAGCAGGCATCGACTAGCCAGAGGAAACAATGCTTATGCAAATAGGTACAGACCTCTATAATGAGAGCTTAAATAGAATACTATAGGATATACTCAGAGAATACTGTAGAAACCAAAAAAATTAATTTTTCTGAAGGGAATGGAAAAGGAATCTCAAAGTAGGAAACATTTCAGTAGAGTCTTAAAGATAAAGATAGGTTTGCAAAGATAAACAAGGCTAAAGAATAGGCCAAACAAAGGGAGAGAAGCACATGCAGATTACTGAAGACATTAAAGGGTTAGCACAAATAGTTCTGTCGTGCCATAGATTTTTAGGGGAAGCATGGTTGAGAGAGAAAGGGCCAGTGAGGAAGTAGGAGGGTCAGGTCATAAAGGACTCCCTGTAGGTCATATATAGGGGCAGGACTTCAACCCATTGGCAGCAGGGAATTCAAAGGAAGATGGTCACAGAGAAGTGGTGCAGTAAGATATGTGCTGCAGAAAGTTCATTGTAGGTTTTGAGAAGAACAGATTCCACTTGGAAAAGAGAAGCTGAGAAGACAATTTGGAGCTATAAATTTCCTCTGTATTGACAGTTATCACCTACTCAGTGATCTGCCATAATCAGAGTATTTGTGGGACAAGGGACAGATTGAATTATCTCTCCACAGCCCTCTTTTTTTTTACCTGGCCCATTACTGCCTTTTTGGTTCAGGCCTCTGTTGCCTCAAGTGTGGCTCACTGTCCCAACTGGCCTCATTTCCTGTAGTCTGACACTTCAATCCCTCTATGGAAGCTGGGCTTACCCCCTAGGACTGGCAACTCATGACATTCCCCAGCGCAGGATGTCCAGTGTCTAAAGGGTCAAGCTATTCCTTTCTCCTGGGCACTAGCTCCCTCTCATTACTCTTCAGTACTGACTCTGCACAGCTTGTAACATACATGACCTTTAATTCTCACCCCACCCCAGAAAAACATTATTGTCCTTATTTTACAACCTCCAGATTACAGGACAAAGGTCATACCCTGATTTGTAGAATCACATTTTGTACTCAGGTCTGCCTCAAAAGCGAATACACTTTTCCATTCAGACAGGTTAACATTAATTTTCCAGAAAAAGTAGAACCAGTAGGAGGCAGAGAGAGAGAGAGAGGATAGAGACAGAGATAGTTTTTTTATGAAGAATTAGTTCACATATTTATGAGGATAAAAAGTTGCAGGATCTGTTATGTAAAAGCTATACACCCAGAAAAACCTGTGGCATAATTTTGTTTGTGTCCTAGGGCCTGAACTGGGAAAGCCCATGGTATAAATCCTAACCTATGAAATGAGATGAGCTGTCCCAACCCAATAAGTGGGCATAAAGCAAAAAGGGACAAATGTCCTATTCTTCCAACCTTAGAATATTGGGTGGTGTCTTCACAATGCGGAAGGCAATCTAATTGCGAGAGTCCACTAATTCAAATGTTGATCTCACCCACAAACACTCTCAGAGTCACACCCAGAAATATTGCTTAATCTGAGCACCCTGTGGCCAGCTGAGTTGATACACAAAATTAACCAAATAGCTGTGGTCAGTTAGGCCACGTTTCCTGAACTACTATCTCCTTGTCAATGGATGTTCATTAAAGAAGCTTCATCTATATTAAAGATTTTTCTTACTGCTGGGCTTTGGCTGACTAGAAAGCCAGGATTTTGAAGAGGTGGGATGTTGTAGGCTGAAAGCCAAAATCATCTTGAGTTATCTCAGGGTCTTTAGTAGTCAATTGTCTTAACTTTCATATCATCTTAACTTTCATAAAGACCCTGAGGATTCTCAGGACTAACAACTTCTCAGAATGTACCATTAAGCTTAACAGATCTCTTGCCCTCCACCAAGCCTGAGATGCTGTAAGATGGTATTAGATGCCTTTAGGGGAAATTTTCCTGTTTACTTTTGCCTGCCTACCCAGCATTCATATCAATGGAATTGGTAAATATACTGATTTATGAACTTCTTTTGTTCTGTGACTATAAATGTTCATATAACCCCTTCCACAATGAAACATGTCATTCTGAGTAACTTGAAATTGCTACTGAGCTATGATCAGAAACTATTTTCTCATTTTCATTAAAGCAGTCATTATTTTATAGCAACACCCCAAATCCCAGTATCTCAAGAACTGCACAAGAGTTTGTTCTCATAATATTGCATAATGCCAAGATAACTCTTTGCCTAAACCACCATAAATCATTGGATCTGCTTAATTTTACATGTAGGCCCCCTTACATTTTAAAAAGAAATTGGTCCCTGTGAACTTTTATCTGAACTAGAATTTTTTTGTGTGTTTGAACTAGAATTTAGTAAAGAACAATTGACTCTATATTAACTTTATAGTCATTTTAATTGATTTGTCTGATAAATTGAAATTTACTATAGAAATAGGTTATACATAAAGTGGGAAGCTCAGGAGAGGGGGCTAGAAATGTTGTTTGGTGTTGCTGTCTACAAGGTGCCGAAAGCCAGGTTCTGACTCTATGTGATAGCCCTCAGACAGTACAGAGGCTTCTGAAATGCTGGAATAAATAGACACAGATTCAATTGGGAAAAAGTCAGAAAAACTTCTTTACATGCAAAAAAAGAAATGTCATAACACTGGAGGTGATAGGTGAGGAGACTCACAGGAGTGTGATTACCCACTTGCTTTATGTTATCCAGAAACTTTTAGACCCTTTTATCTACGAGGAAGAAAAGAATGAGGAATAGAGACAATTGTGAGGGCTGGTAAATGATCATGGGGGGAATACCCCAGAATTTGAATGAACCCCAGGGACAGGCATTATCTTGTAAAGGGAGTCTGTTCCAGCCCAGTTATATGCCTTGGTCTTCTCTGAGACAAACATTAGGATTCTGGGTAGGATGGAGGCAACTGTGGTCCCTTCTGCAGTCTGGTCTTAATGTGCATAAGGGAATTCCAGAGTTTCTTCTTTCAGTTCAGTGGGCAAAAGCAGCCTAAGCTCTTCTTTAGGTCAAATGCTTAGCATTCCCCCCAAAAAAACAACGACAACAATAAAAAACCCAACACTATATGTGGGAGTTATTCTCTGAGCCCCAGCAGCAGTTTTTATGCTGAAGAGAGACCCATTGACAGGTATGCCATGAGGAAACTTCTGTGACTATAAACGCCAAGAAAGGTGGGAACAGAACCTCTCAAAATGTAGTCTCCTGCCAACTAGCTCAGCATCCCGATGAACATGAAAAATGCCTACTCCTAAGCCATACTCCAGACCTACTGTCAGAACCACTGTGGACGGGGCCCAGGAACCTGCATTTTAACAACTTCCTGAATTTTAATGTCCACTGATAAAAACCTTTATTTGGGCCAGCAAAAAAAGAACTTTACAGATGCCAAAAGAAAAATACCAAGTCCTAGGACAAGTACATAAGCTCTCAACAGCTATGCTAGGTAACAGAAGCAAAAGTAGGTAGCAGATGAAAAAACATCCACCAGACCTAGGCCTAAGAATGCTTTTATGAACTTTGAGGAAGGCATGTGTTATTAACACTGAACCTACTGGCTACAGACAAAAAGGGCAGGTTAACCCAAAGTGGAGGGAGAGAGAGGAGCTTTACTATAGTAGAAGGAAACCCATAGGGAAAGTAATAGCTGCTTCTGGGAAGCTCATATGGAAGCAAGATGTCATGGTCTTCAGTGGTCAACCATGATGGGATTAAAATCAAAGTTTCAGTTTATATTTAAGAATATGAAATAGTTTCTTTTTGCTTTTGACTCCAAGCTATTAATTGATTAACTTCCCTTTTATTCTCCAACCCTTGCAATTAAATTTAGGATGTCTCCGACTATTTCTTTTATTGCCAAAATTTGAAAGCCAGACAATCAAAATGAAGAGAGAGTGGAAATACAAAAGCCAGTTCAGTGACTTCAGAGATTGCTCCAAAGAAAGGGAGTAACTAACTGAGCTGGAATGATAGGAAAAGAAATTGTAGAGCTGAGTGAGCCAGAGAGGCACATCTAGGATGGAATAAGTGATTGCAGGTAAAGGGAGGCAGGGTTCTGCCCAGGACGATGGCGAATGGTGCATCATCAACAGAAACAGGAGAGAAAGCAAGGGAGGTGAAGAACACATATGCTCAGGTTTGGCCACTTCGAGCAGAGGTGTGACAGGGCATTTCAGCAGACATGTGAAAAGACACATCATTAGCAGATTTCTACATGGCATTGCACATCTATGTACATTTCAAAACCATGAGACGCTAATGAGGCTCAGGCCAGGGGTCAGGTCCTCTGGGAGTCTATTAGCTTTTGCAGCTGCTGGCCAGGGACGATACCCATCGCCATCTGCAGACCAGGGCCATTAGTCACACAAAGGAGAGGAACATCCGGGAGGGGACCAGGGGGGCAGCCTTGTTGCTACCCAAGCAGGAGCTCTGTGTCGCCTCCCACCCAGGCTATCTGACAACACCATTTTCCAGACGGCCCCCATGCTTATCACTCCTGTGCTGAGGTTGGGGTCTCCGCACATGCCCTTGTTGGGATGGCTCACCAGAAGTTAAATTTCAAAGGCCTCACAGCTGTGTTCTCCACCCAGCCAATTAGATTTGCCAGGAAAGTCAGTCGGGGCCAAAACCTGGGAATAATTTCAAGGACACCTTTTAAGACCAAAAGGCAGCCTTTTAGAATTGACAGTTTCTGTAGATCCAAGTCTCACAGAGACTTTCATCTGCACATTAACAGATGCAGGACTAGGAGAGGGGGTCGGGGGAGCCTGTCTGAAATGCGAATCATCGTGTTTTCTAAAACACACACATTTTCTTGTTTAGCTTCCATTCTGCCCAGGGGGTCATCTGGGGAATATCACTGCCGGAAATGCAGCTAGAGGTTTTCAATTAAAAGAAATTGCCTCAATCTTTGCAAATTATACAAGAACTGTCAGTGTCATACTAAGGCCACAAACTGTTCACTCTCTGGTAAGCTTCAGGCTGAAAGCCTTCAGAGACCACAGATGGGGAAAGAAATCCCTCCAAGGCTCACAGCCACCCGCTGTGACCTTCGGAGTGGAGCCACAATGCCTGGTCTTCCTAAGCCTCAGGAAACTGTCAGCAGCAACTGTGGAAAATCAGTCCTGGTGTTCAGTCCCCGAGTTGCCTGAGGCCTTCCTGTCTGTCCCAGGAGAGCCACAGGGACTGGTGGCTTCATATACCATTTCTCTGCCACCTGCCAAGTCCAGCTCATCTCAAGCCCAGGGCCAACCTCACCTTGGCCTCTAGTCATATCCCTGCTCAGGGTCTACTAGGCACATAGAACAAAGTGGCGTTGCCATTGCTTTCCATGCGTACTCATCAACTCATGGCTCCTGCACTTCCTTTCTGGAACTCTCCTAGCTCTGCTTTCCCAAAGAATTCTGTCAGGCTTCTTGGGATGTGATTGTTTAAGACAACTCAGGACTGTTCATGTTGATAGCTGCATATGTCACTGTATTAGTCTGCTAAGGATGCTGTAACAAATGATTACTGGGTGGCTGGGTGGTTTTAACAACAAAATAATAATGTTTTGCACAATTCTAGAGACTAGAAGACCAAGATTAAGGTAGTTCCACCCTGAGGTCTCTCTTGGTAGCTAGTAGATAACCATCTCATTCTGGTATTTGATCATGCTCACCCTTCTGTGTGCTACATCCTGATCTCCTTATGAGGATACTAGTAAGAAGGGATAAAAGCCCACCCTAATTGGCTCCCCACACCTCGGTCACTTCTCTAAAGACTCCATCTCTGATACTGCCACATTGTGAAGCATGGTAGGCTGATATGTCACTTTGGAGGGAGACATGGTCCAGTCCACTTGGGCCATGTATCAGTTACAGTTCACCAGAGGGACAGATTTAATATAAGATCTATACGATATACAAAGACTTTTGAAGTGGGCTACAATGCCCACCTGCATAATTAGGGGTAGAGGAATACAACATGGCCATCTGGGTGCTAGAGTCAGAGGATCCAGTCCAAGGATGAAGGCTTGGAGCCCACTTCAGAGTCCAGTGTGAGTCCATGTTGGAAAGCCAAAGTGTCTACAGTGGAAAGCTCAAGAGTCTGTGCTGGAAGCTTAAAGGAGCTGGAGACAAACATCCAAAGGCCATGGTGAAGACCAGAGCTCTGAAAAAGAAGCAAAGGACAGACTTGTTTCTGTTTTCTCATTTTATTCCAC
>NDGN010243151.1:0-10112 GCA_002564285.1 Tympanoctomys barrerae
AAAAAAAAAAAAAAAAAAAAAAAAAAAAAAATAGTATATCCCCCAGAATTAGACAAAATAATTCTAAAATTCATTTGGAATCAGAAGTGGCCTGGAAAATTGGAAAATTCTGGCAGCAAAGACATGGGGCATCACAATACCTGACTTGAAATTACACAACGAAGTTACTGTGATAAAAACAGCATGGTCCCGGCAAAAAAAAAAAAAGAAACAAAACAAAACAGACCCGAAGATCAATACAACAGAATAGAGGATGCAGAAACAATTCCAAATGTACTCAGCCACCTCATCTTTGACAAAAGATTTAAACACCACTACCAAAAGAAAAATAGCCTCTTCAAAAATGGAGCTAGGGCTGGTGAGATAGGCAAGCACAGGGGCCAGAGTTTGATCCCCTGCACAGCATGTGGTGCTGGCCCCATCTCCTGGGTGTGCTGGACAGCGATGGAGTCTGGGTGTGGTGGTGTACACCTGTAATCACAGTATTAGGGAGGCTAAAAATAGGGTGATCACTACAAGTCTGAGCTGTGTAGTGAGATCCTGGAAACACACACACAAAGGAGCTAACCTAAAATTGAAATGGATCAAATATCCAAATATTAAATTAGAAACACTTATTCTATCTCCTAGAAGATAGACTAAGCAAAACTCATGAAGACATTGCTTCAGGCAAAGTCTATGAGCAAAACCCCTATCACACAGGAAATATCAAAAAGAATCAACAACTTCTTAAACAGATTTTGCACTGCAAAAGGATCAATCAACAGAGAGACAAGACTACCCACAGTGTGGGAAATAAGTTTCACCATCTCTTCCTCAGATGAAGAACCAATGTCTAGAATATATAAAGAGCTCCAAAATGTCAGACCTCTGAATATAAAGGTTAAATAAAAAACTGTGCTTCTGAAATGAGTAGACATTTTTCAGAAAAAGAAGTACAAAGAGCAAATACATATGTGAAAATATGCTTGACTTTACTTGTCATTGACAGACATAGATTAAAACAAGGCAAAGATTCCATCTCACCTCAGAAAGAATGTCTATTACCAACAAATCAACCAATAACAAATGCTGATAAGACTGTCAAGCAAAAGAATCCTTCTTCAGTGCTGGAGTGAGTGTGGACTGGAGCAACCAGTGTGGAAATCAGGGCGGAGATTCCTCCAAAAATTCAGACTAGAGGTTCCATTCAACCCAGGTATTCTCCTTAGTATCTTCATGAGATAATTAAGTGCATCACATCATAGGGTCATATGCACACTCCTTTTTTACAAGAGCAAACAACTTGTAATAGTTAAAACTTGCAAATAGCCCAAATTCCCCTTACATAGTGGATGGTTAAATAACCTTAATTTTTATACAGCAGAGTACTACTCTGCCATAAAGAAGAACTTGAGACATTTGTAGATAAATGAGTTTATGTTGATGCTGTCCTCACAAGTGAAATAAAAAAAGGCACACATGTTTAAATACCACGTGTCAATGCCCAGGGAGGTAGCTCAGGAGAATAAGTGCTTGCCTGGCAAGCGCAGGGTCCTGTGTTCAATCCCCAGGACTGAAATAACTAACTAACTAAATAAATAAATAAATAAATACCACAGTGTTTCTCTAGTATGAGACATCAAGTATAAATAAGGTCCAAAATGTACAATAGATTATAGGAAGGGGAAAAAGAGTTCAAATGGGAAGGCGAATGGTGAGGGAAGAAAGGAGGAAACGAAGAAAATAAAAGTAGAAGCAAGAAGTAGAAGCCAAGATTTTCTAAATAAAGATGGAGTTGACTGTGATTCATTTTGTACATGTTATTTTCATAAGTCATAGGACATAAAAGGATGTTTCCATCAACTTCTTTAATTTTAACATCCATATTTCCTTAAAATATAAAGGATATAAATATATAAATATAAGTTATATAAATTATTAAATATTAACTAGAGACTAGTTCCTGAAATTGCCCAATATTTCTGATAGAGCGAAGAAAATGTCAGTGGAAAAAAGTGGTTAAATGTGTCGTATTTGGAATTCACTGAAAGTTATTTTTCTGGATGGAAACAGAAGAAAAAGTATCAAGACATGAGATTGACATCTAATCTCATAGTACTTTTTTGTGAATATTTAAAGTATAAAATATGATTTTATATGACATATAGTACAGTAATATTATATTCTTGTAACAGAAATGAAGATCTCTAATACAACACAGTTATTATATCTCCTCATGTTGCATGAATAGCTAAAATATATTCATACAGTAAAAGAATGAAAAAACATCAATTGTATTGCTAATGTATATATCCTTTATTTTGTTCTTCATTTACAGTTTGCATTTACAATATAGGAAAAACTATGCAGTATTTAAGTATAGGAGAAAGGAGGAGCAGGTAGGAAACAAGATGAAGAACAAATTAAAATATTTTATGTAAATGTACTAATTCTACACAAGGAATTTAAGCATGATATATGGCCAATATGTACTGATTAAAAAAAAATACAGGTTGTCAGTTAACTGAGGCTAAGTAAACAAATAAAAATTGTGTTTTTCTCACAAAGGCCCCACTCTATCTTCTCCTTTCTCTCCAGTTTGACTGTTTCTGTTTTCTTTGACATACTAGAAGCAAGAGTCAACAAAACACCATGTTTCATCTTGATTTCAAGACCTCCTCCTTTAAAAAAAAATTTAAAGAAAAGAATCAAGGGCTGAGAATATAGCAGCACAAGTGCCTGCCTGGCAAGTGCAAGATCCTGAGTTTGGTTCCTGGTACAAAAAGAAAATCACATCTCAAAAGAATCAAACTTTGAAAATATTTTTCTCTTAATAATCTACTGAATTAAAAAATACGAAGAACATACAAAAGACATTGTCTGTCATCAAACAATGTGGCAATTCTTCTCTTTATTTATTTATTTATTTATTTATTTATTTGGTGGTTTTTTAGGGAAAGGTCTACAGGGTGTTCCGAGTCTCATGACTAGATGGGACTCATAGTGATCCGCCTGTTTACAGCCTCCAAAGTGCTGGGATTACAAGCGCGCACCATCATGCCCAGTCTCAATTGCCATCTCAGTGTGCCATGAGGGTGGAGCCCACATGGCAGGCCTAAGGATTGAACCCCTGACCCCTGTGCCTGCTTTCAGGTGCTTTAATCTGCTGAGCTATTTGACTGGCCCAAATGAGGCAATCCTAAGGCAAGATAATCTCAGTTTATTAGAAGCAAACAGAGCTACTGCATTTTAAGTGAGTGTCTGTCCCAAGATTTATTATCTAGAGAATGCAAATACAAGTTGGAAAATGTGGTCACTTCTAGGTATAAATCATTTACATTCACAAATAATGCAAAAGGGGCCAGGGAGATGGCTCAGTAGAATAAGCGCTTGCCTGGCAAGCACAGGGGCCTGAGATCAATCCCTGGTTCTGCAAAAACAAAACAAAGCAAAACAAACAAACAAACAAAAACAAATAGTGCAATATATCTAATTAATAAATGTACAGTAAGTGTAAATCATGACAATAATGCCAGGACATTATTGTTGAACTCATTAAATTGTCATTGAGTCTATATTTTTCTATTGTCATTCCTTCTACTGTCATTGTGTCTCTATTATTGCTAAATAACATCTTAAGAGAACAAAACTTTCAACTTCAAATTATTTGTAAACTATTGCTTGGTACTTTGATCCTTTGCATAAAATTTACCATACAAAGTTGTTTAGTGACAGAAAAATTAACCACACATTTAAAAATACATAATACTAAAAATGAACTCAGAAACAAATTTATATATGTAAGAGTTTAAATCTTTTATAGGTCAAATGTAATGCTTAAACTGTTTTAGTTTTTGATATTTAAAGATATAACAAAAATAATATGTAGGCGGGCAAGATAGCTCAGCCATCTATAGCGCCTGCCTAGGTAAGTTTAGGCAAGTGCAAGGATCACAGCTTGATCTCCAGCACCACATGCTGCACCAGCCCCACACCAAGGCAGGCTGAGCTGACCACACACACACACACACACACACACACACACACAAATTGTAATAATATGCTTGGCAATTTAATTTATTCTTGTAGCAATATTATCAAATAAATTGCTATGTGCTTCCCTTGGCTTGATAGTGCAAGTGCACAAGTGATTTCAGTAATAAATTGAAAATATTATTAGTATTATACTTTTTCCATGAAACTTTGATGTAAACAAAAGTAATACTACTCTTAGCTAGGATTTTATAAGAAAATAATGAGAAAGCAAAACATAGCACTGATTTTATTCTATTTTAAGCCTAAAAAGTGTTGAGAAGTAAGTGAAATTTTTTGCCCTTACAAAAAATAATGGGGAATGATTGAAACGATGCTTTCTTTCCACTGTGTAAGTTTTTGCACACAGAGATACAAGTTTTTGTATCTTCTCCAGCTTCTAAGTTTGGATTAGCTTTCTTTATTTTATTTTTGTTATTTTAAAATCTTGAAATGTTTCACAGATTTTTCAATGTAAAACTTTTTCCATTACTGTTCCCCCTCAAGTTTCTCACCTTTGTTCATAAGCACACATTCAACTGGTACTTGGGATCTGGTTTCAAATCACTGGCTTTTTCTGGACATGTAATTTAACCAGGTAAGCTACAACATCACTTTTTGCCATATTCTACAACAGTGAAATCAAAAGTTCAGCCAAATAGCTCAGTGGATTAAAGAGCCTGAAAGCAGGCCCAGGGGCTGGGGGTTTGATCTCTGGGCCTGCTGAGCCAGCCCTGCCCCCCAGGGAGCACTGAGCCAGCAACTGCGACTGGGCATGGTGGCATGCACCTGTAATCCCAGCTCTTGAGAGGCTGTAAACAGGTGGATCACTGTGAGTATGATCTAGTAGTGAGACCCAGAACACCCTATAGACCCTTCTCCCTACCCCCCAAAAAACGCCAGTGAAATCAATTTCTATTGGCAGTAAATGATTGTACACAATCTTGAATAAACCATTATTAATATTTTTGGGGGAAATTCTAACCAAAAAGATTGTGATAGACTCCTAAGCAAAACAGAAGAAAATGCTGGATTTCCTTTTCTTAGTAGTATACAATGACATACACCTGCTATACATAGTAATTATATTCATCTTGTGAAGTTACTACAGATATTTATCACAAATTTACAACTTCATCAATTTAATCCTTCTCAAGTTTCTGTTCTCCCTTCTTTCTACAGTGTCATCCTCCCTCTTTACTATCATCCCAATATTTAAATCATTGTGTGTGTAATTTCAATGCACAGAAAGCAAAATATTTACGTTACTTTTCTCTTTTCTGTCTCCTAGAAACATATATTGTGCATCTATACCTATATTTTTATCTGTATCTATATCTATAGCTATGCACTCACATAGAAGATACAATATATTTTATTTTTGTGTCTGAATGATTGCATTTAGTATTAGGGCCACAGGTTCTGTCCCTCTTCCCACACAAGGCCCAGTGTTTTCTTCTTTTAGGCTAACACTCCACTGTGTATACATGGTGCATTTTCGCTATGTACTTATCCGTTGGTGGGCATTTGTGTTACCTCGACAATTTAGTTGCTATGAACTGTGTTGCCATAAATATGAGTATCAGAGTGTTGCATAATGTAACACCTTTAACTCTTTATAAAGATACCCAGAAGAGATATATCTGGGTCAAGTGACTCCTTTTCAATAATAAGATGCTTTTACTTGAAACATCTTTATTCTGTTTTTCTATCTGACATTTCAGTGCAGCTTATGGCATCTTCTCATGAAGCCTAATGCTTTTCTCTGTATTTACTTTGCTGTTGCCATTTTAGAAGCATTTGATCTATCCAGTTCCTTCCAACATTAGCCTATTTTGTTTCTTTAGTCTTTATCTTCGTTGTTCGATTTCTTCCTCCGATAATTCAGTTCTACAAAGTGTCTTGTGAGTATGTCTCTAGGAGACAAGGGAGAAATGTGATCACATGTTTTCTCTTTGTGCATGAACTGCAAACTGCAGCACAGCCAGCAAGCTCGAAATAATTGGGGAGAAGTAGAAAGATTAGTCATTGATAACGAAGGGCATCTGTTATTTACAAAGATAGATGGATTTAACATCTAGCTGCCAACTCTGTACTTTATGAAGTTAGTACAGTTAACGTAGCTTAGTTAAATGATTTTAGCTTAGTTAAAAGCTTTCTGTTTTGAGGCAGATCACTTATTGATTAGGTTACATTGAAACTTTTTGCATCTTATCACTAAACTCCAATGGATCATGTCGTGTGTTGTATGCTTCTGGGTACTGGTGCTGGTCTATCCTTTGAAGAACTTAGGAGGACCATGGGCAGCCAGCGGCACTCTGGGGAGCTGTCATCTGGGGACCCAGTGCACACAGGCATGGAACTTACTGGCAACCAGTACAACGTTTTAAGAAATTTGGAGGACTCTGGGCGGTCCACAGGACGCTGGTGAACTGCATCTCTTTGGACCAGGGCACAGGCATAGAGCTTGTGCTGATGCAGGTCCAACATTTTAAGAACTTTGGAGGACTCTGAGCAGCCTGTGGGACTCGGGTGAGCTGTCCTTTGTTCCCCATTGCTCAGATGTGGAACTTTCACAGGTGTTAGTCTAACAGTTTAACAATTTAGGAGGATTCTGGGTGGGCCATGGGATTCTGGTGAATGCAGTCCACACCCACAACCTACACTGAAGCTTTGTTGAGTATCAACCAGTAGCTCCTACTCATAATGAGAGCCTTAGTAAGGCTTACCCTGTCTCCACGGTAGCAGGAACTTTACTGACTCATGCCCCTCCACTCTTCCACCACTACTAAGTGTGGACGATTAATGGAAGCTTCAAATATGCAAAAACACAGGAGGAAAAGGCAAGCTCTATCCTCCAGCCCACCCAGAACAAATCCAGGGGACAAAGACATATAAGAACTTAGGCCAGGTTCACCTGGATTTTCTGAAATGATAGCAACTGAAGTAAAGAAACAAGTCCATCAGGCAACAGAAGAAATAAATTCAGAGATAATCTCTTAGATAAAAGGAAATGACAACAACCATAAAAGAACTGTTTAATGCAGCTAAAGAAGACATAAATTAAAAAAATAGAGAAAAATATAAAAATGATGGAAATACTGACTGAACAAAATAGGAAAGAATTAGAATGCAAGAATCAGATTCAAACACATATCTAGTAAATTAAGAATTCCAGTGCCAGGGAGATGGCTCAGTAGAATAAGTGCTTGCCTGGTAAGTGCAAGGTTCTGAGTTCAATCCCTGGTACAAAAAAAAAAAAAAAAAAAAAAAATTCCATTGAAAGCTGACAAAGCTACTTGAATGAAAGTGAAGATAGACTCTCATACCTTGAAGGCAGAGGTGTAGCTAGTGACCATGAAAGGAAAAAGACCACAAAAAGAAAAAATATATATAACAATGATAGGTATCATTGAAACATCAGGAGACAGCACAAATGACATAAAAAGACTATTTGTAGAAATACTAGTAGAAAATTTTCCAAACATGAGAAAAGAATCTGACATACATTAAGCATGGCATATAGAACTCCAAACACCTGAAATCAATATAAATCTACACCTAGACACATACTAATCAAAATCTCAGAAATTCAGCAAAAAAGGATATTAAAAGCTGGTACAAAAAAGAAACAGACCAATTACAACCAAAAGCCCATCAGAGTCATGAAAGATTTCTCAACACAAACCATCAAATCAAGAAGAGCTGGGAATGAGGTATTTCAGAAAGGAAATAAATGAAAAGAAAATAACTTCCAACCCAGATTAATGTACCCTGCAAAACTCATGAAATTCAATGGCAAGATAAGATTCTTCCATGCTAAAAAATGATAGAAGAAATCCATGACCACCAAACCAACCACACAGAGACTACTGAAAGATAATCTAGAAAAGAAAGACACAACCACATCTTCAAGAACAGCAAAAATGAACCACCACACAGAACAAGTAATTACAAAGAGGGGAAAAGTACAGAACCTGTAGCAGAAAGCTAACATGACAAAGATAAGCCAATGTATATCAGCTATAACTATCAACATAAATGGCCTCAATTCACCAATCAAAAGAAACAGACTAGCAGAGTGGATTGAAAAACAAAATATACACCCAATGTAGTGATTCCCTGCCCCCGGGGCAAGCTGAGTTGGTGATGGAGGCCGGGTGTTGTGGCACATGCCTGTAATACCCAGCACTAGGGAGACAGAAATTAGGAGGATCATCACTACGAGTCTGAGCTGCGTAGTGAGGCCCTGCACAGACAGAAAAACAGAACAAACAAACAAAACAAAAACTTTAAAACAGAAACAAAATATAACCATATGCTGCATATAAGAAACATGTTTAACTTAAAAGGAAATTCACTGACTAAAAGTCAAGGGATGGAAGACAATTCTCCATGCTACAGGAAATCAAAAAAGGAGGGGTAGCTATTCTGATTGCTGATGATATTGACTTCAAGCCAAAAATCATTTAAAAAAAGATGAAGACAGTCATTACATACTTGCTAAGGAAAACTGCAAGAGAAAGAGACAACAACTATAAATATTTATTTTATGTTATTTTTGCTGTGTTTAGGACAGTGTCTATAGGGGTTCACTACGTAAATCAGACTTGTAGTGATTGTCTTGTTTTCAGCCTCCCAAGTGCTGAGATGAAAGACTCGCTCTCCATGGGCGGGGCCGACACAGCATGCTGGGAATCGAGCCCTGGCCACTGCACTCTGCCTAAGCAGGCACTTCAGTCTGCTGAGATATCAGGTCAGCCCAACAATTACAAATATATAGGGATCCAAGGTAGAAGCATCCACTTACATAAGACAAATTTTAACAAACTTGAAAAATCAAATGAACATTAGTTCGTTTGTATTGGGGGACTTTCACAGGCTACTGTCACAAAGAAATACATCAACTAGGCAAAAATATTTCAAAGAAAAAAGCAGAAGTAAATCGAAGGTCTTAAAAAATTGATTTGGTAGACCTTTACACTGTTTCACCCAGCAACAACACAATACACATTCTCCTCAACTGCACATGGGGATATTTTCCAAAATAGAGCACATGCTATTACATAGAGCATGCGTATGTAAATGAAAAGGGAATGCAATTATCATGTGCACACTATCTGATCAAACTATAAAGAAACTGGAAATCACTGACCAAAGAAACCACAGAAATACCGTAATACATGGAAATTAAACAACAACTGCCTAAACAACCAGTGAGTCACACATGAAATTAAAGAAGACATTAAAAATATTTAATAGCAAACAAAAGTACAGATACAACTTTCCAAAACCTGCGGGGTACAATGAAAGTAATCTTAAAAGGAGAGTTTATAGTCATAAATTTCCATACTAGGAAAACAGAATAAACCCAAATAAAGGATCTTATGCTGCACCTCAACCTCCTAGAAAAAGAAGTTAAGTGTAAAGCCCAAAGAAGACAGGGAATTATAAAGATTAGAGCAGAAATTAATGCAATGGAGACAAAACAATACAAAGAATACATGAATTAAAGAGTTTTTTTGGAAAGAATACACAAAATTAATAAAGTCCTGGCCAATCTAATAAAAATAATAGAAAGAAAAAAACAATTTCATGCAATAAGGAATGAAAATGGTGAAATTAACACAGGCCATAGAGGAATTCAAAATGTCATCAGTACATACTTCCAAAATCTTTACTATCACAGAGGATGGAAAACACAGAGGAAGTGGACAATTTCCTACATATATATGAAATGCCAAAGCTGAAGCAAAAAGATATAAAAACTCTGAATAACCAAAAAATGAGAAAAAAATTTGAAAATGTAGTGATGATGATGATGATGATGATGATGATAATAATAATAACAATAATAATAATAATAATAAAAAAGCTAGATACCGATGGATTCACAGCAGAATTTTATAAAAATTTACAGAAGATTTAATGACAAATTTTCTTTTTTTAAACAACCATTGGTAGGACAGTTTCAATAATTAACACAATGCATACTATCTTCCTAGTGGTTATTTGCTGTACAAGATGCACACATTATATCCTATTTACAAACACTATTAGAACAATTCCCTCTATTCATTAAGAGAATGTAACTATAT
>NDGN010244754.1:0-11178 GCA_002564285.1 Tympanoctomys barrerae
TTACCACTATTTAAAAATACAACTGTAAAAAATGGTTAGCTTAATTTTTTGAAAGTATAATCATGTGACCATCTACATGCACATAAAGATATGGTACCGATACACACACTTCTCCAAGAATACTCTGCCCTCTAACGGAAACGCAGCCCACCAGACAGTCCTAGCGCCCGGCCCCTCAGGGTCCTGTGCAAGAGGGGCCACCAACACACCATAATCAGGGAAGGCGGAGGAAAGCGCAGCGAGGACCACGCTGCGCTCCTTACAGCAGCCGTTACCAGCAAGACAGGGGGAGCGAACCGTGGCGAGGGCCTGGAGGAAGCGGAGCTCAACAGGCTTGGTGCGAGTGTGAATTAGCGAAGGCGCCACAGGGTTCTCACACAATTGCAGCGCCATCCAGCAGTGGTCCGCAGGGCTGCTGCTGGTTAGAGACCCAAAAGAAATGAAGCCAGCGAGTCAGAGAGACGGGCGCGCCCTGCTGCGGGCAGCGCTGTCCTCCCCGCCCGAGTGTGTGGCGCGTCGGCGCCCGGGGCGGTGCAATGCAGGCTCGGGGAGGAACGCACAGCGCAGCGCGGACCAGCCCGGGTCCCGGGAGCGGCGCCCCGGATCTGCGGCAGCGCAGCGTGCGGGCGAGGTGCTGTGCGTGGGAACGTCTTCAGCGGAGTGATCTGGAGCATTTCCACCAGAGAAGGGATGTCTGCGTTGGGCAGTGCGTGTCCGCGCAGTGAGCCAGCTCAAGGCAGACCGCGCTCGGAACGCCCCATCCACCGCGCGTGCATGTCTGTACACACGTGTACAGAGACGCATAACTTTGTCAACTAAAAAATTCCCAGGAAGGAGTAAACCATGTCACAGCATAATAATATAACCAGTGTAACCCAAGTAATATTAGTTGTGAGCTCTGTACTTCAGTTGTCCTAACTTTGCTCGCTTAGGCGAGATATTGTACAAGGTAAGCTTTAGGGACCGCTGGGGTCAGGGACTGGACACATGGACCTGTTTTTGCAATCTTTCTCTAAATATAAAATGTCTTCTAAACATACATTAAAAATAAAAAAAGTTATGCTCACAAACACGAAATGATGTGAAGGTGATCTAGTATACGGAAAAGCGTCAGTTGCTTTAACAAATGCAAAATGTTCTTGGCTTCACCCGGGAGTTTAAAAACATGTATGTGTATTAGTGCGCCTGTGCGGCCCACCGGGTGGCAGCCGGTGAGGGCGGTGGTGTGCCGAGCGCAGCCTCGGGCTTTGCTCTTCTCTCTCTCCGTCACTCCATCTCTTGGTTTCCGGCCTTTCGCAGAAGATCTGTCTCCCTGCTTCCTGTTATCTGTCCTTTATTTTGCTCTTTTTGTGTACTTTGGGTGTCTAACATAAAAGAGGCCATGTAGTGTTTAAGCTTCTGCGTCTGATTTCACTTACCACCATGGTCTGGAGGTGCCTCAGTTCCGTACGTGCCTGAGTTTACCCCGCTTTATGGCAGAGTAGTACTCCACGGCATGTAAACACCACACTGCCTTCATCATTGGAGCTTTATTTAGGGCCCCCCTTCCCTTCGAAGAGCGAATTGTTCTGGGTCTGGTGCCCCTCCGTGGGCTGGGCTTGGTTGTACCGACCTCGCCCCAGGAGGTCTGGGCCTGGGAGAGTGCTCCTGGCCCAGCGAATGGCTTTAGCATCCATGAAGTGCCCGGACCCTGGGTAGGGAGCTTCATCTCACTTTCAATTTAGTAGAGAGAAGGGATGACTTTACCTTTCGTTCTCAGGAATCCCTAGTTCTTGAATGATTTTCCCTGATGAGAGTGACACTGGTTTTGTCCATGAGACCAGGAAGAGGGAGTCACTTTGGTTACTGGAATCCTGCCTTACCTCTCAGAGACCTTCTCTGCCCCAGGATGAGGAGGGGGGGAGGAGGGGGCTGCTGCTGCGCTCTGTGCTGACATTCAGAGCTGTGCTAAAGGCAGACCCTGCCAGTGTGCTCCGTCTGGCCAGCACAGGGTCCAAGGAGTGAAGCAAAGAGCAGACTCAAGTGGGCATCTGAGCATGTGTCCACAGTACCCCAGGCCACAAGTGTGCAGTGGGAGGGCAGGCTTTGTGCTGTTCCAGAACTTTCTGTTGCTGCAGTGGGAGCAGAGCTCCTCAGAAGGGCGGTCCTGTGGAGGCAGCCTCTTGCAGCCGGCCTCACTGGAGCCTGGACCTCTGCGGTGCTGGCCCCTGGGGCTGGCTTTCCTCAGGGCACAGAGCCGGCCGGCCTGGCTTCCTCTTCCTGCCATGCGGGGGAGACAGTTGTTTTGAGGAGTAATTCTGAGATTCCCACCACACACATTTTCTGCTGAATCTCTTCTTTCTTTTGGTACATTTAGACAGATGTAGTGGCTGCACCAGACATGGGGACCTGCGCCTGCCTGTGGTCCAGCTCGCTGTTGCTTTTCTGTCCCCTCACCATCTTTACCCTTGCCTCTCCTAGGACCAAGCCTCCTTTTCCTTTCCCCCTCTAGTCTCTTTCTTCCTTGTCCCTTCTTTCCTTTTCCATCCCGCTCCCTCGTCCCGCTTCTCCTTTGGCCTTTGTTCGTCAGGTTCCCTGGTTGCCCACGGTGTCACCCTGTCTCATTCTCTCCCCAGTGTCACAGCTTCTGTGGTGGGTATGTTGGTGCATTCCCTTACAGGGCCTCTCGCTAGGCGGACAGGGGCATCTGCCCAGGTGGCTGGCACTGGGCTGGGACTCTGGAGCTGTCTGGCCAGGAAGCCCCTGCGGTCCCTTCTTCTTGTCCCCTCAGCCCTCACTGGCCTTGAACTTGGGCCACCCGCAAGGACTGCCCGTGACAGTGTCGTGGCCTCCCACTATCTCCAGGCTACCTGTAAGGAAGACATTTTGCTCAGTGCGGAGAGGAGGTTGGCAAGCAGGGCAGGCCTGGGTGGCACTCCTCAGGTGTCCTCCTCTCTGAATGGTGCCATGTGGTCATGAGATATGTGCAGCGTGATATGTTCCACCATGATGAGGGGTCTGTCTGGGCCACCGGGCTCCTCAGCAGCTGCTGGGGAAGGAGAGAGCTGCAGCTGGCGCTCGGGGGTGACATCACTTTGACGCTGTCCCTATGTCACAGAGGCGGGATTCCATGCGTGGCTGTGACAGCGCTGCCGCTGGCAGAGCAGGAGGCACGGTGAGCACCTGGCTCAGAGCGAGGCTTTGGGGGGAAGGGGGTGCTTGGCCCAAGTTTCCAGTGTTGTCTTAGTTCACATTTTGTTTAAATCTTTGAAATCGACCAGTTTAATTAAAATATCGGCTCTCTGGGCAGGTACTTACAGCCTGTTTAAGGCCCTACACCTCATGCCTTAGTAATGTAATGATACACAAAAATCTCTCACTTTCTATGGTTACATCGTTATTGAATTTTTAAAAAATACAAATTGATTTTAACACAAGAAATTGAATGTAGTGACTTGGGAGGCTTGGGGGTTGGCTGGGCTCCTTTTAGGAGCTCTTTTCAGAATCTTTGGTAGAACTGAGCATGTTAGTTTAAATGTAAGATTCCTTCCTCTGGTGTGAAAGAGACGTGGGAGAGAAGCAAAGAAGACCTTATCCTTGGTGTGGGGGTGCCGCTGAGGAGACACAGGACCCTCGGGCGGGAGGCAGGGAGACAACTTCTCGGCCGAGTTGGGGTGGAGTTTGCATGGGCGTGATGGAGTTGCAACAGACACTGACCGGGGTAGGCTTGGCGCGTGTGCAAAAAGCAAAGGAAGGAGTTGGAGGCTAACCAGGGGAAGAAGATGGAGGCAGTCTAGGGGCGGCTCTGATGGCCTCGATCCCCAGGCCATGCAACCTCGTGCCACGGTGGCCTGGGGGACTGCCACATGGACGCAGACCATAAAACACGTCAGGATTATAATCAGTTGACTGTGAATTGTGATGTTCACTTCATTTAGAAATGGCGGCATTAGAGGAAGGAGGAAGGTCTATGTTTATCAACCGCATGTAATAACCACTCGGGGTGATCTGTCCTTTCCTACGCATTGCTCTGGCCTTGCGTCACCGATATCTTATGCGTGTCTGCTCCCTCTGAGTATTTGTCACTCTGACCCTGGCACCTCAAGGTACACTGAGGGATGATTAAGGATCAGGTGGCAACTATTTTAGCAAAATAATTAGAGAGCAGGAATCCTGCTACGCTGTCCCGTGAGGCCGGCCGGCCGGCTCAGGCAGCCCGTGGCACTGGCCGGGTGGGATGACTCTGCAGGGACCCAGGAGGGCAGAGTCCATTTCTGCTGGTGTGTTTAGAGAGGCCCACACTACCGACTCTTCTCCTCGGAGAGAAAGAAAAGTTAGTGACACATTTCTCTGTGGTCTCTATGACAGTTTTATCACACGTCTCCAAAAAACGAATCATTTTCTAAGAACAAATCTGTCTGTGTGCTAACAGACTATGAAAACCTATCAGTTTCTTTTTTAAAAACCAAAAGCCAAAAGAACCGAGCCTTTCAATACTTGGATGTCTTTCTCTGAGATAGGGCTATCCCTAGATCAACATTTCTAAAACAAGCTCATAATAAATAATAATTAAAAAAAGAACTCCCTCTGGTCCCCATGTTAATTGCCATTTTAATTAAAGCCTCTGTGTGTCCCCAGTGACAGGTGATTACTTCACAGAGATAAGAGGTGGCTCTGTCTTTGGCTTCCAGTCGGGGCTGATGGGAAAGCTCCGGCCAGACAACCCGTCGTGCTGCTCCGTTCTGTCAGCACGCGCAGCCTCAGGTGAGCCAGAGTGTCAGCCGAGCCACAAGCGGCATCATTCTCCTGGGATTGCTGCCTTCCGAGGGTGGCTTCTGGGTGGGGACTTAGCCTCACGTGTGCTGGAATCCTCTACCACAGGTGGTGCCAGGTTTGCTTTGAGACCTAACTCTTGAGTCCCCTAGGGGGTTGTACGGTGGAGAAGAACATACTGGACGGGGCTCTGCGGAGGGCAGACAGGACGCTACCTGTCGTCTTCGTTTACCACTTATTCTCCAGACCACAGAGAGTGGTGTAGGCTCTGCCCCAGTCGCTTTGTGGGCACCGGAGCAGCTGCTGAGAGCCGGGCCCTGGGCCGGGCTTGTGCTTACGGTCCTCAGCTGCTTCCAGAACCTCCTGCAATGAAATGAAGGCCCTGGGAGGCACGCAAGGCGTGAGCAGGGTTCTGCTTCCTCCCGCCGGCTGTGCCGAGATGCAAGCGCACTTTGCCATTGAAGGGGCCAAATTTGACTCTGTACAAGAGGACCAAAGCAGGGCTGGAACGAGAAAGACAAAGCTAGACACCGCCCCAAGAGCCAGGACGCTGTGGTGGTGACACGCTCAAGGCTAGGGGTAGAGCTCTCTGCTCTGATTCCCTGTCCCGTTACCCTGGGCGGGTGAAAGGACAGGTCACACTGGCAGGGCCCCGTCCCTGGCCAGCCCCACACTCATGGTGTCCTCCGTGAGGCCTTGGGAGTACCTGCCGCTCTCAGGCTGGGCAGGCCTCACTGCAGCGCCGGCCCCGAGTGGCGTCCGAGGCCTGTGTTTCTGTCACCACTCAGGACCCACATGACATCCCTGCAGTGCAGCCCCTCCTGCCCTGTGTGTAACAGGGCACCCTGTGCCGCCTGTTGGAAGGTTCTTCACTTCCTCATTCTCCTCCTCCACTGTTGCGGCGGCTGCTTCCTTCCTTCTCTGAGCCCTGTGCCTGTGCCCTGGAGCTAGCTCTGTCCCCTGGTCTCTGGGGCTGGCTGTATTCAGACTGGCACCCTGTGTGGCATATCGTGTCTTGTCTTGTTCTCTCTCTGTCTCTCTCCCCCTCCCTCCCCCTCCCTCCCTTCTTCCCTCCCCCTCCCTCCCTTCCTCCCTCTCCTTTCTTCTCTCTTCTCTTTTTTTTCCTTTGGTTTTTACTGAAATGTTTATAAGTTTGTAACTTTCCGTTATATTTTAGTGTGTGTTTCAAAAAGAAAAAAAACAAAAAAACAAAACCAGACGTCCTTGGCCAATCCTACTGACTGAAGCAGGAAAATGAGTCCTGGTAGTCCTACCATCTAGCCTATAAACTTTATTCAAGGTATGCCAGCTGCCCCTTTAACGCCCTTTAGACCAAAGGACAGACCCGGTTGTGGTCTAGGACATTGATCCAGACAATATGGTATATTTTGCTGTCATATATTTAAGTCTCTTTGAATTTAGAACAGTTCTTCAGTGTTTGTTTCGCATGATCTTCACATTTCTGAGGTGCACAGGCTGCTTATTTGGGGGTCGTTTGATGCTTCCTAATGATTAGATTCAGGTTATATATTTGTGTCAAGAAGAGCCAGGCCTGGTGGGACATGCCTGTAATCTCAGCACTTGGGAAGCTGAGGCAGGAGGATCACTGCGAGTTCAAAGCTAGCCTGGGCTATATGGCGAGACCCTGCTTCAAAAAGACAAAAAAAAAAAAACAAACCCAAAAAACAAAATACAAAAGAATACCACGGAAGGGGTGCTGTGTCCTTTTTGAGGGCTCACATAGGAGGCTCGAGCTATCCTCTGGGCCTGTATTTTGTGTTCAGTCACAGTGGTGTCTGTCATGTTTCTGTACCATGAAATTGCTGTTTTTTCTTTATGATTTAGGTCTTGTGGAGAGACAGTTTGAGATCAGGAAAATAAGCCTGTTAATTATGGGTAATGAAGGTCATGTTTCTCTCCTCACTGTCACACAGGGAAGGAAAGAGAGGGACAGATAGAATATGGAGTGGAACTGTGTGCGGCGGATGGCACCCGGATTCTCAGCTCTGCGTGAGCTCACAGCCCACGTCCTGTGTCGATGCCTGCGGAGCCCGCCACCTGCCTTTCTCCCTTCTGACTCTGTCATCTGGAAGGATGAGGAAGTGGTGCTGATCTAGTTATGCAGGTGGAGTGGCTAGCAGCACCATGTTGGTTCTCCGTGCCGTTCTCCGATGAACTCAACCGGCATGCTTTGCCAGGGCAGGAAAAGCACAAGCTAAGCGTGGAGTAGCGTGGTTTTCCAGAAAGGAGGGAAGGGAGTGGAGACAGATGCGGCTGTCAGCAGACTCAGAGGCCAGCTCCAGGGCTCCCTGCAGCCAGATGAGGGTAGTGGTGTTATGAGATACACGCAGTGGGTGTTGTCACGAGCAGGTATACAGTGCGCTGGACAGGTGACGTCTCAGCTAGAACAGGAAGCTCACGGTCCACAGTGACAGAGATCAAAACACAAGTAGGCATGTGAAAAGGAAAGCAGTTCCTCGTGATAGAATGCCAACAAATAAACGCGGAGGGCACGCCGAGAGCAGATCCGTGGGAGGCTTCCATGTCGGCGGTGGTGTGGGGACTCTTCTGCCTCTAGCCGAGTCAGCTTTGCCTTGCCCGCCTCCTCCCCCCACAGCGTGCTAGAAGCTTCTTTTCTTGACAGCTAACATGGATTTGAATATGCTATTGGTAAGGTCTGGACAGGACGCCAGCCTGGGAAGCAGGTCAGACCCAGCTGTCACCTTCTGTGACACAGTAGTTGGCAGATACCTTCTTTGGTCTTCAGGAGAAATGCTGAGAACTGCCTACGATGCTTGAGGTTTACACGAGGTTCTTAATTCACACGAGGTTTGCCATGAGCCTGTGCTAACATCTGAAATTTTTGTTATGTTGGACTGCAAACCAGTCAGACTAAAGCCGGCTAAACACAGAGACTTTCCTTACACACATTAACATGAAGCAGAGGCGTGATTCAGATGGCTTCTCGGGTGAGATAGACGAGGCACAGACCACGTGCTCTTTGCTCCTGTGGCCACCAGGCAGCGCTGCCTCTAAACCCGGTGGGTGGCAGCCGAGCCGTCTCTCCCGGAGCCCCTGCGTCCGTGTGTTCCTTTCATGCTGGCAGGCAAGTGCCTCTCCTGTATTTTCACCTCTGTACATATTCTTCACTATTTTCAGTTTTACTCATGGGAGCTCATTTATAGATTCTTCATAATAAACCTCTGGTTTCACCAGTTTGTATCCACTGCTAACATTCTGTGCAAGAGTCTCAGTTCTAGGTATGAACGAGGGCGGTGAGGGCACAGGGCATTTGCCTCTGCAGTCTCGCCTTTCTGTTGCGTGACGGCCGGGTGTGTGCGGCTGGTCAGGGCAGCTGCTGCTCCGGGTGCAGACCTGACCACAGCATCCTGGTGCGCCTGCAGAAGGGTTAAGCTGAAAGGTGAACCGCGCAGGTAGTCGTGCAACTGGGGGAAGAGCAGATGCTGCGCTTGTGCGGGAATTTCAGTCCCATGAAGTTCTTCATGAGAACGGAGTCCTTGACAAAGGCCGTTGGCCAAACCTGTGCGGGACGAGACCTCTCAGACACAAGGCACAGCGATCATTAGGAGACTGATGTCCTTGAATGGGAGCTCCTTTAGCCTAGTCTGACTGCCTCTCCCAGGCTCCCGTGGCCAAGTTTTTTCACTGCATCCTGAAAAGTGTGATGCACTTTGGACAGTGCTGCTTCTGAAATCATGGCGGAGCTTTGCTTTCGTAGCCAGTGTTGCTGGCGCTCCGTGCCGCGCCTGGAACTCAACGCCCGCGGGCTCCTCGGTACCACGATGTCCATCACTGATTGCGCGCTCACAAAGAGTCAATTGAGGTGTTTCCAAAGCTTATTTATTTCATTTGTACTTATAATTGCAATTACATAACCTAATTAAATATTACATAATCCTGTGACTTTTGAGTATAAATATAAAGAGTTATTGTTTCCCTGCAAAACAAATTGAATGCTTTGGAAATGCTCCCTAGAAGAGAACTGCTGACAGTGTCATTAAATCAGATGAGGGTAGAATAACTCTCAAAGAGCTGAAAAAACACGGAGGGGCATGTTTGCATGAGCTGCTCTGCAGTGTGCCTTGAGTTATTATGAATTTTAAAGAAACTGCAATGTATCATTATTTAATAAGGACTCGTGAGGGAGCCATACTCAGAGCCCTCCAGTTCCATGAAATATTTAAGGTACAAATATTCTGATTTCTATTATTTTCTGATTTGACTGCATTTTTTGATTAGGCGACTGGTTATAGATGCTAGGACTGTCAGACAAAAGGGCTTTGTTCCAGAGAGGGAATCCAAGTGGAGGCGCCATACAGGGAGCGGGACAGAGGAAAGGTAGCTAACAGATAGGTGGGTAGGCAGGTTCTGTGGCACATTCTAAGATGTTCCACACATTTTTTTTGCCCATATCTCACCAAGCCAGGCTGCAGGTTTTGTCTTCCACACCTTTGCCATCCTGGTCCTGTTGCTTTCAGTTTTTAAACTTCACTCTAAGCCCACGGGATCACTTAGTGCCCGGCCCGGAAACCAGGGTCCACATCATCACTTTCCCTGGGGACGGTCTGACCTGCCTACAGCTGCATTCCCTCAGGTCCCGTCCTCTGTGCTGGACTTTGAGGGGAGGAATGAATTGTATTCATGACTAAGTATATTTTTTTCAATGTTATTTTGTAGTAAAAATTCTTGGAAAAGTGTGCAGTAAATAATGTTTGATTTCTGTCTGTGCTCCATGGCAGTTTGTGATTTAATGTTTAAGGTGAAGGTCATGTGGTTACTTAAGAATCTTTAGCCTCTGTATTCATATGCATCATCTAAGCAAAACAGTTACTCTATTGTGGACCATTTTTTTTTTGAAATGCATACTATAGCCATAATTTCTTGGGTTTCATCAAGGTTGTGTTTGTACAGGGATCTGTAATCTGTAAAGAGGTGAGGCAAAGAAGTGCTTTGTGTTATACACAAAATCGAACAGAAAAATACTGCCTTGATCTTCATATGAAAGGGAAAAAAGAGACACTCTTAGCAAATTGGAATTTATTTGATTTTTTTAACTTATATTTTTCACAAATACCAGAAAGCAGAGTAGTGAAACCAATTTGTCAAACTACCTATTAAGCTACATTTGAATATGAAAAGGAAATTCCTACCCAGAGCAGGACTATCTTTTGGAGCCATTTAAGGCTTTCTCGTTGGAGGTGCTCAGGAGGCAGCCCTGTGTGCTCTGCGCTGGTGGCCGCCAGTCCGCCCCTGTGGGGCTCAGCATGCCCGCTGGGCAGGAGGCGGAGGGCCTGGCTCTTCACGTGTGCGAGGAGGCCTGGGTTGCGCTGAGGTGGTTCTGGAGCCAACACAGAAGGCGGCATCTCTGCCCACACTCTGTGCTGAGGCCTGCACACCTGCGGTATTTTAGGAGGCTTACTCGTCTTGTGCTGAAACCCCATTGCTATGGTTACCCTCATAGTTTCCTTCCAAAGCACTTGGTGGAGGGCATGTGTGCTGACGTCTCAGGGTTTTCTTGGTTTGTGTAAAGAAATCTCTTTCTGCTCCTGGTGTACCCATGGGGACCACCTCTCTGTTTTCTTGGTCACATGAAGGAGGGCTGAGTTCTGTTTTTGTGCTGTTGTACTTGAGCTCTTCTTGGACCTCATACTTACTAGCTTCTTCCAGTCCATTTAGCTTTTTAGCCAAAATCCTTTTTAGCCAAATCCTGGGGTTATAGGCACGTATCACCATGCCCAATTTTAGAAGGGTACCATGGTGGCCTTTCAGAAATTTGGGCAAGCTTTTTTTAAGTTATTCAGAAGAATAGGGATTAAAAAAAAAAAAGTATTTGCTACAGGGTCTCACTATGCAGCTCCAACACATAGTGATCCTTTTGTTTTCAGCCTCCCCAGTGCTGGGATTGCAAGTATGCGCCATCACGCCTGGACTCGGTGGCCAGCTCAGAGCCCCTGGGCGTGGGGCCCGCAAGGCCTGTGGTACTGCGGATGAGCTTGCCTAAGTAGACGCGTAGTCTGCTGAGCTGTCTCGCCGGCCCTGAGAAGGGAAATTTTAGTGTGTGATGGCTTCATTCTTTGTGAAATGACTACAGGATCAAATAACCCTTAAGAACTAGAGACATTATGACAGAGGAGATTGCTCATTGTCTCTTTTCTAGAAAATATAAGCCACCACCAGAAAACACAAGAATGAGAGGTGTGCGGGAGGAGGAAGTGAACATCATTTCCTGATCCACCTGAAAACCTTGGGGTGACGTTGAGATTGGCATCAGGGAGAGGGAAAGGACCAGATGTGAAAGTTTTGTCCTGAGTAGAGCAAAAAATTGTATATTAAATACTTCTCCCCTGGTCATCCACCCCGAGGAGGACGTTCAGATCCAGGCCTGTAAGGTCATTGTCAGCCTGC
>NDGN010249510.1:0-12580 GCA_002564285.1 Tympanoctomys barrerae
TATATTTTTTCTTTAAAATAACTGATGTCAAAATAAATAAATAAATATGGAAAAAAAATAAAGCTTGTAACCATTATGTAATGCAAACAGGAACTAATAAAAACTTTTTTAGAGGAATGGAATGTGCCTCTTCCTAATATTTCTAGCCAAAGTTCCTGAGAGGGCATGGATTGGCTTATCAGAGTCACATGACCACCTTGGAATCAATCCCTCTGACTAAAGTAATTCAACACTCTGATTGGCCAGGCCAGCCAGGATCAGGATGCTCTCCATTGAGCTGGATATTGGTCCACCTTATCTGAATACATCAGCTGAGAATGAGTAGAATTGCATGCCTGGACAAAAACAAAGATGTCCATGATGCCCACTACACAGCAAACGCCCAACATGCCTCACCCTCCATTTGTACCAACACCTTGGGTAGGAGTACTAGTTTCTAATGAGGAAACTGAGGCACAGAGAGCTCCAACTCTCTCAAAGCCCCTGAGCTAAGAAGTGAAGGAGGTGGGGAATGATTCAGGAATTTAAATAGGCACCAAATTAACTGTGTATCAGGTTCTGTGCTGGTCTTAGAAGACATAGGGATAAAAAATACACAGCATCCATCATGCAACTATGATACAACATGGTGTAATGTGCTATAGTTCATACCAAACTCTAGCAACTGGTACAGCCTAATAACAAAGAGCTATTAATAGTCAGGGGCAGCCTACTAGCTGCATGACTTTGAGCCAGTTGCTTGATCTCTCTTGGCCTCAATATCCCCATCTGCAAAAAGAGGAACGGGTGGGTACAGGACTGTAGAGACAAAGGCAAAGAGACAGGAGGGAGCACAGGGCATGTGGAAACCGAGGTCAGGGACCACGGAGTGGCACCTGGGTGAGATGCAAGTGGGACACATGTCTACTAGGGAAGCCAGACCATGAGGACTTCGGATGCCAGTGAGTCTTTGGAGGCAGCATGTTTAACTTTAGTTCAACATTTCCAATCTCAAAGCACTGTAACCCTAGCAAGGCAGAGCCAAGATCTCAGTCAGCCCAGAAGCTGGGGAACCTGTAGGCATGGGGTTTCTCAGTCCTGGCAGCGCTCCTCAGCAGATGAGCTTGATTCCTCCTGACAGCACAAGCAATTGCCATGCCCAGAACGAAGCTGGCTGCTTAGAAAGTTCAGCTCCCTTGCTTTGCTCTATTTTCTCTCTCCAGACTTGCAGCCATCCTGCTGGCAGGAGCCCAGCCCTCCCTCCTTCGGAGTCTCCCCACAACCAGTCTAATTGAGAGGCTGCGGGAAGCCCCATGGGGATATCCTGCCCCTCCTCTCTCCTTCTGAGCAAACGCTTTGCAAAAATAGGAGACAGGAGCCCACAGAGGACGGAAGACCTGTTGTGGTAAGCCAGGGAGAAGGAGGATGACTGGCCCCAATGAAGTCAGAGGGACCTGCCAGGGAGTGGGTGTGGCAGGCAACCAGGAAAACCCTGCATGGGCTCCGATCTTACACACCTTCAGTCCGCAGCCTCATCTGCCATACATTTAGAAACACTTTCCAAGAAAAACAAACCTATTATTTTACTACAGTACCCTTTTATCATACATGTCAAAGCGTTGATAATACAAAGACCATGTTAGCTATGAGGAAAGACAACAGAGAACTTTTTATGTACATAGTAAATAACATTAATTTTTAATAATTTTAATGTTTATTTCTTCAATGTCAAACACTTCCCATGCTCTACTGAGTTTGAATCATTAAAATCATTCCATAAAGCAATATGCCCATTTTATGGATACATAAACTGAGGCTGCATGAAAGCAGGTAATCCCTAATGGCAAAGCTGGTACTCAATGGAACAGGAGCCCAAATTAAAGTCTGTCTGAACTCCTAAGCCAGTACATTTTTAAAAGTTTCATGGAGATATAATTTCTACACCATAAGATTTACCCATTATAAGAATATAATTCTGTGATTTGGGGTAAATTTATAAAATTTCAATTGTTATCCTCATTCTGTTTTAGAATATTTTCAATGCCCCAAAAAGATCTCTCATGTTTATATGCTGTTAATTCCCCATTTACTTCTCTAGTCACAGGCAACCATTAATCTGCTTTCTATCTTGATACAGTTGCCTTTTCTGAATAATTCCAACTAGATTCATGCAGTAGATAGTCTCTCCAGTCACCTTCTTTTACTTAGTATGCTGTTTTTGAGGGTCGTCTGTGTTGTAGCAGGTATTAATATTTCATAACCTTTTATATTGTTGAATTATATTCCAATGCATGGACATACCACTTTTCTTTTATCCATTTACTGGCTGATTGACATTCGGATTGTTTATGCTTTGGAGACATTAAGAATAATGTTTGTATGAATATTCATGATATGGCTTTGTATGAACATATATTTTCATTTCTCTTGGGTAGATTCCTAGGAGGGAAGTTGCTGCGTTTGTGTAGAAAGTTTATATTTAACATTTTAAGAAACTGCCAACGTGTTTTCCAAAGTTGCTGCACCATTTTCATTTCCACTTGAACCCATACTATTAAATACTACCTTGAAGCCAGCCTGGAATTCAGACATATCTGATAATGTGGAGAACTGGTAAGCTGGATTCCCTGCTTTTATGTAAGTTGATTGCATGAGGCCATTTGGTAAACATGAAAAAGAAAAATAAACAGGAACTTTTAAAGAGAAAAAGAAGAGAGAGAGGAGGAGTAGGAGAGAGAGAGAGAGAGAGAGAGAGAGAGAGAGAGAGAGAGGCACAGACATGGGTTCTGGATCAGATAGAAAGGGACTGAGTGGGCTGAAGGCTGAAGGTCATGTTTTCATGAGAAGTTCTCCAGCAGTGCCAAAGTAGGATGGCTTTGTAGCTTAGATAATGGACTCTATCCCAGAATCAGGGAGAGATGACTTCTCACTGATTTGAAAATCCTTAGAGGAGACAGAGCCCACAGCATGGTGATCTACAGCACCTTAGAAGCTGTCTCATGTTGCAAACATTGACAATGCAGCTCAAGCAGAAGAAAGATGGCAGACAATACAATAATCCAAAAGCAAGGACATAATAGGCCTACCATAAGCATCCTCAGATTTAAAAGACAAAAACTGCATGGGCAGCAGAGGAGCTTTACAGAAGTCCTATTGTGTGAATAAGAATAAGAGCAAGAAAATGTGGGCGCTTCCTACCACCATTTCTCTATCTTGTTCTTTAAGCCTGAGAAGCCAGGGAGAGACTTTTCCAGTTCTACACTTGCCTGTGGCCCTGGCTCCCTTCCCAGTAGCCCCCACTCCTTGCACTGGCTGCTCAAGGGACATTAAGAACACTGTGACCTCAAATGTACCATAATTCACATCAGAAACATAACCACTTCCCTCCATGCATAACCAAAGCTATAAATCACCTTTGCAAGAGGAGGCTAAATCATCAAATTCATACCAGGAGAGGAGCTTTGAGAAGGGGGCTTTCCACCTGTCCTGAGTTGGACAGGATGAAGAGTGGGGGCTGCGGGTCCAGAAGGCATTTTCCTCAATGTACATTGTAAGCTTTGGAGTCCAAAATACCTGGGTTCAAATCATAGCGCTGTTATATAACTTTGGAGAAGCCTCATTATCTCTTTACCTCCATTTTTGCATATTCTAAATAAGCAATCTACTTCTCAGGTTGTCAGGAGAATTAAAGAGAATATATTCCAAATGACTGGTACAATGTAAGATTTTAATACAAGTATAAATAAGATTTTTAAAGGTATTACTCTATGAATATACTATCAGGTATTGTCGCCTCCCTCTGCCAACCCATGAACTTGCCTCCCTTAAGAATGAATATTTGAAAGTTGAGTGAGCAATTTATCCTTTAAATTAGGATGACTTTTGGCCCAAGCAGAATAATAATTATTTTTTCCAAACTGTATTGGATGGCACATATTGATTGGGGATTAACAGGGACAAAACAAGTCACAGAGAGTGAATTCTCCTCAAATGTCAAGGGGAATCAGTGAAGCATTGGAGAAGCAAAGAAGTGGGGAGGGAAGGAAGGAGGCTGAGAGGGAGGATAAAAGGAAGAAAATCAATCGCGACGTCATGGATGAAATGTTTCCAGGTCCCAGCTGTGACCCTGACTGCTGTGTGACAGTTACCCAGAAAGCTAATACACTTGGGCATGCGACAGGACAGAGGGAAATTTTGTCCTCTTTGCCATTTCAGCCTTCTTTAATCACTCCTGAAAGCTGCTCTGACTGCTTCACACCCCAGTGATGGAGGTGCAGCCCCTACCTGGTATGTGAGAACCTGACATGAGGCAGGGGCCTCCTGGCCATTGGGTGGGCAGACTCTCAGGCTCGTGAGTCCCTGGAGCAAGCAAAGGAGTTTGTGTAGACAGGACATAACCCTAAGGGATTCCACTCCCAACTGGGGCTCCAACTTCAAAGATCCAAACTCAGAGAACTGAGGGAAAGAGGAGAAAGGCAGATAATGTACATAAGTAAAGTAGCTTAGGGGCTAAGGCCAAGTCAGGAACACTAGTTCCACCTGAGGCAGGCAGCCCATCCTCGGCACCATGCAGCCAGCCATGGTGGACTCTTGGCCTGGTGGGACCAGGCTTTCCCAATGCTTCAAGACAAGCTCAAGTCTGGAATTCAGAGTGAAACCCTTCCTCTCCTTAGTGAGTTAGCTAGCTAGCTAGTTATAATTCACAAATAGCAATGAAGCATATTACCTCAAAACTATCAAAATAGCTATTAAAGAAAAGAAATGTGGTTTTGGTGAGGGTGTGGGGAAAAGGGAGCCCCTGTACACAGTTGGTACGAATGTAAATGAGCACAGGCATTTTGGGAAAGAAAACGGAGCTTCCTTCAAGGAATTGAAAATAGAACTGCAGTAAGACCCAGTAATCCCATTTTTGCAAGGAGAGCTGTGCACACATATACATACATGTCTTCAAAGGACTAGTATGCAATCTAAGTTTTGAAAGCCAGTAACTAGTTTAAAACAGATTTCTATTTATACATAAGGCCTTGCAACCCAAACAAAACCTGATGGCCACCCAGATTGGCCCGAGGGCTTCAATTTTGCAACTCAACACTACTATTTCTTTGCTGCTCATTTGTTTCCTTGTTTGATTGCTGGCTTTGTTCAAGTATTTCTTCTTTTATTCTAGTCTTTTGTGTGGTATAATTGACAAGAAACCTTTATAATTAGGGTGAATAGCTTGATGTTTTAATATGCACACATGCTGTGAAGCCACTGTAAATGCCTTACACATACCACCTTGCATAGCTGCCATCGTCTTTTGACTTAAGATGTACTGTCTCATTGTATTTCAGGTTCTGTGTACAAGTACATGAGGTGCTGTTCACTCCAGTCACATTGCCATACACTAGACTTCCAGGATTTCTTCATCCTGCATAACTGGAACTTGGTGTTGCTTGCCCTGTACCTTCCCACTTTCCTCTCTGTGCAGTACCTGCCATTCGGATGGACCTAGAGGCAGTGCTGCTGGTTTTGAGGATGCATTGTGCTGCTGGTTTTGAGGATGCATTGGGCGACCTTCTTTCCCATGAGTAACTGTAGGGGGCAGGAGTGAATGGTCAGTCTCTCAGTCCTAGGACTGTTCCAAGCACTTGGCTGAGCCCAAGGAATAAATGAGTCATCATTTCTATGCAAGTTACACCCTCCAGGTTATGGAAACTGGACACACATGCAACTCCAGCTAAGTATCATGGTACCCCAGCTGCAGAGGTGAGCATGGCGCCGCAGGTCCCCACTCATTAGCTCGGGTCACAGTTTCCAAGGTCACATTGTTGGAAACAACATATTTCTATTGCCAAGTCTCAGTCCCCACTCTCATTCCCCTGCAAACACACCAAACAAAGCCAAAATTCTTGAATTCAGCAAACTCAAAACAGGTTTGCCAAGGAGCCCTTGCCACTTTGTTTTGCATGTTATTTAACAAGACAAGTTGCATTAATGGCCAGTATTAGAAAGCTGGAAGATCTCACACTGAAAACTGCAGCTCTGAGTTCTCTGGAGGAGTCAGCTCTAGAAATGCAGAGCCCATAGTCCCTGACAGTGACAGCCACTGGAGCAGGAGAGGGGCCATTCGTAAAAGAGCTGTGCAATGGCCACACTGCCACAACCCCTGCTGTGTCCCACCCAGCCTGGTCCTGTCTGTCTCTGGACTCCAGACATTGCCTTCAAGCAGAAAGGAAATTGGTTGAGGATGCAAGGTTCAGAACACTGGGAGGGGACCCGTAGTTATCTCTGATCCCTGGGACTTTGCCCTCTGTTCCCTGTAGGCCACTCAATGCACTGCAGCTACCATGTGCTTGCAGCATGTGAAGCCTGATTGCATCACTTCTGTTAACACTGACCAGTGGCTTTCAGCTCACTCAGAAAGAAAAGCAGTCTAGGGGCCGGGGAGATGGCTCAGTGGAATAAGTGCTTCCCTAGCAAGAGCAGGGGCCTGAGTTCAATCCCTGGTTCTGGAAAAAAAAAAAAAAAAAAAGTTAAAAAAAAAAAAAAGGAAAGAAAAGAAAAGCAGTCTTCAGATATGCCATGAAGCCTGACAAAAGTAACCTTCTTTGTACAAGGCTTTTCCATCTCTTCTGCCTCTACCAATTCTGCCTCAGCCACACTGCATTCCTCATTGTTTCTAGGCTGCGCCAAGCAAGTCACTGCCTCAGGACCTTTGCACCTGCTGTTAGCTCTGCCTGGGGCACTCTTCTCTATATGCCTTCATTGCCTAGCCCTTCATCTCCTTCAAGTCAAGGCAGAAACATAACTTAATAAAGTATTTCTGAGTCAGCCAGTTAAAAATCACAGCCATACTCCTGGCCCAGAATTATCTATCCATCCTCATTATATATTTCCATTGTACTTTCTATGTTCTGATTATTATTATAATTTTGTTATTTACTTTGAGTTTTTTTGGTTTTTCTTCATTCTCATAGAATATCCTACAAAAGTACCACTCTGTGTGTGTGTGTGTGTGTGTGTCCATTACCTAGATCCGATTTATGAGCAATTTTTTGTGTAAAAAGAACAGATAGTAAATATGGTAAGATTATGGGGCACATAGTTCTATCCAATTCTATCCTGGAGCACCAAATCAGCCATAAATGACATACTAATGAACAACTATGGCTGTGTTCCAGTGACATTTTATTTACAAAAACATGCCACGGCCAGATTTAACCAGACGGCCGTAGCTTGCGAAGCTATGCCTTGAAGATATCAGTGTTCAATAAATACTCATTAAATATATTCAGCAACTTTTAACATCAGCCTCCACACATTTACATCCCTTTTTTCACTATCTTTTGTTCTTGCATTTATTCTTTGCAACACCTCATCTTGCAGATGAATAAAACAAGGCTCAGAGAGGCAAAGGAAGCTGCCTAAGACCTGAGCACAAGAGAGTGCCAGAGTCAGACCCAGGAGAGCTGAGAGTCTGCCCAGCTCTAGAGCCACCCACTGCAAGCTCTCCTCACAGAGACAGCACCAGCCACAGGCAGAATGGGCCAGCAGCAACGTGTGCTTCAAGGAACATCTGCAGACATCTCACTCTACACACCTCCAGAAACTGTTCAAGTACTTCGGGTAACTTCCAGATACCGCTTTCTTCAAGCCTCCTTTTCCAGCTGTAACTTCGAAGTTGTTTCTATGTTTCATACAAAACAAATGCCACCACCCTATACCTGCAAAGAATGAGACCTCAAAATTCAGAAGGCAGAAAATGCACAAGGCCACCAGCAAGTCAGAGGAACGTGGTGACTCCTTGGGTTGCTGGCCCTTGACTATGCAGATGGCAACACATAAAAGCTAAGCCTGAGTCAGAGGAGGAAAAAAAATGATGGCCAGTAGTGACAAGAGAGGGAAATTTCACATCAGGATCCGTATGATGACAAAATCTAACAATGATCCAACAAGGGGTATACTTTTATTCTATTCATGCAGACAAAGCAACCAAGGCTTGAGAAGTCATTACCCTCCTGAGACCACACACACAGCTCCTAAATAACCAGCCAGGACTTGAGCGCAGGTTTCTATGACTTTTCAGCACAACCTTATGTGCATGTGCTCAGGAGCCAAGCAGTCTTGGATCAACTTGGACTGTTGACTTTAAAGCTCTGAGCTTTGTTTCCTTCTGTGAAATGAGGCAGTAATAATGGGATGGAATTCACTGGTTCTGCATGTGAAGCACTAAACACAGTGGTTCACACAGAGTAAGCATTGAAGTAATACTGACCCAAATTGCTACCAGGACGCCTGGTACTCAGGCTAGAAGGAAGCTAGCATTACTGCCAGGTTCTTTACTGTTCCTCCAAGAATCACAAGATTTTCCCTACCAGCCCACCACGGCCTAATGGTATAGCATGTGGTCTCTCATGGTGCACTCTGGTACCTATTTCTAAGCCTCTTTCTCACCTACCTTCACTCATTCTGTGCAACTAACCTAACTCCTTACAAGGAGGAGAACCCCAAATCAAAGCCTCTAGAGACTTCTAATCAGCTAGTACCATTTTAATGTAGGACTTCTCACTGTCTGGTGGCCCAAACCATAAAATGTTTGCTCTCTGTTTGGTCAAGAAGAGCACTACTGCATCAGTCAAGCGTCTTAGATTCAAGACCTAACATCAACTCCCTATGTGGCCATCAGAAACTCCCTTCCACTTCTTGGACCTCAGTCTCTCCCAAGTAACATGAAATTTTGGAATAAGCCTCCAAAGACCAGTGTGTGGTTCTATTCAAGGATTTGCACATTCAACCATTTCCTAGTTACAAATACAGTCATTCAACAAACACTCATCAAGGGTTTATTCCATAACTAAGACTTAAGACATACACAGCCTCCGTCTTCACAAAGCTAAACTTTTACTGAGGGAAATAGGTATGAAGTGAGTGAACTAATACACAATTCAGAAAGTGATCTATTCCCTGAATAAAAATGAGCAGAATAAGAACACAGCGTAGGGAACGGGATTTTCTTAAACACAGTTACCAAGACTGGGCCCTGTGAACAGGAACCAAGAAGGTAGAATTTCCATACAGTGTTCTCAGGGAAAGAGCTCCAGGTAGAAGGAATAGAACTTGCAAATGCCTTAGGTGTAGGCAAGCAAGAATTCCTTATGGAACATCCAAAGGCCAGAGAGGATACATTTGAGAAAGTGACAGAGTTCACATCTGATCATTTCCAAAGTAGGACCTGCTTCAACTCAAAGAAGCTGCTATTAGTAAGATTTAGACACCATAAAAGTTCTTTGGAAATCTACAAGGCCATGATATGGGCAAACTTGACTTCTTCCAAACCATCCTTCTGCCTAGCACCACCTTTGCTGTCTTCTTCACATTCCAGTATTCAGACTGAGTATTGACCTTGCCCCAGGAACTATCTCTGGGCCTCCAGTCTTAGCTAGGTTGAGTGCTTCACTCTATGCCCCTTCAGAACCTACACTCCCCATGTGGTGATCTGATAGACAACTGCTGACTTAATCATTTGCCTTCCCTACTAATTTATACATTTCTTAATGGCAAGGACCAGATCTTACTTACCTCTACATTTCATAGCTCAGGGCCTAGACATAGTAGATACCCAGTATATAGCCACATTGGCTTCCACTTATTGATTGCCTACTACGAGCGGGGCCTGCACTGAGCACTTGGAGGGAACTTTTCATTGGATTCTCTTACTCATGCTGTGACATACAGAGAATTAGCTCAACTTCTACCTATGAAAACTGAGGCTCAAAATTGCCCTGCAAATACTCAGAGAAGCAGGGGCACAAACTCATGAGCTCTTGGCTCCTAACTCCCAACCACCAGAAGAGTGGTTCTAAACTATGCTTCCTGAACTAACAGTGTCAGCATCATCTAATTTCATTAAGACATGCAACTTTTTCAGACTATAGAAGGATCATCCAACATAGAAAGGAAACAGCAGAGGTGACCAGTTGTAGTTTAGATAGGGACTTGTGAGAAATGCACATTCTCAGCCTCTGTGTCTGACATCGTAACTTGAAACTCCAGGTGTACTGGCAAACAATCTATATTCTAAAAAGTCTTCCAAGGGTCTTTGGTACATGGCCAACTTTGAGAAACACTATGCTCAAGTGTATAGCTCCCAACATACTCCTACACAATTTGTATCCACTGACAGTAGCCTGGTAAGAAAAGATTGTCACCAACTCCTGCCCTCAGGGAAGTCATTGTTCTGTATTTATTGAATGAGTATTACACCTGTCATTCTTGGAAACACAAGATCCTTCCCACATTTAATTAAGACATGCAACTTCCACAGAATAGAGAAGGATCAGCCAACATAGAAAGGAAACAGCAGAGGTGACCAGTTACGGTTTAGATGAGACAGACATATGTCCAAGGTAAGGGTATGGGAAAGTATCAGAACATGAGACTGTACTCAGCAGCGAATCGATCTATGGAGGAGTTCACAGCTGAATGTGTTATTAGAAGGCCAAAGGCTGCCCTGGTAGGAAGAGGTGGGTCACTGGGAGCATTCTTGTCCTTGACTCCTCCCTTCTCTTTCTCCACTTCTTGACCTCTATAGATTGATCAAGTGTCTTCTGCCAGGCCCACAGGCCATGGACAGAACCCCCTCAAAAGCAAGCCAATATAAGGCTGTCTTCCATTAAGTTTTGGATGTCGGGTATTTTGTCCCAGTGGCAGAAAAATAAGGAATACAAAACTCCTTCCCCACTTTCTGAGTTTAGCTTAGCTTAGCTTGAAAGCACAAAGGCAAATTATATATTATGGAGTAAAGAGGTTGACTGTTCATAACCCAAAGACAGAAATGAAAACATTTCAAGTGGACACTTGCCAGTCTCCTTCTGAGAAATGAATTCCACATATCAGTTGCTAGCAAGTATGACCACAGACAATAATAAATCAGAAAAAGTCTACTCTTTCACAATGATCCTATCAGCTATCTGACACAGCACTGAACTCAGTGAGTAACAATAACTGATTGCATCTGAAGAGAGAAGGAGTGGAAGAAAAGGCACAAATACTACTGAGGACATCCTGCGCTGCAAGGCATTACACCAGCTGCCTTGCGTATAAGTTACTATTGTTTCTATAATGAGATGACATAGTTAAATTAATATCTCTAGTTTTGGAGGAGTAAGCCAGGATTCAGAAAAGTTAAATGAGTTGCCCAAGATCCATAGCTACTAAGAAACAAAACTTGAATTTAACACCTAATCTATCTGAGCGCACAGGTGAGGTTCCTGTTGGCTGTATGACAATTTATCCTCATTACTACCAAATCAAAGTCCACGTGTCTGGAAACGTCTTTTACCAAGGAAAATATATTTCAGCCTCAATTTCAAAAGTATACATCTCATTTAATAGGGGAAGCAGCACCATGGTCTTGACACGGAGACAAAATAAAACTGAAGTTGGCTTCCCCTCCGACTCGGAGAAAATATTCGGAGTGTGTTTTTCTATTTTAGGCACGGTGACAACCAGAGCAGTCAAAGTGAATTAGTTTGGGGGATTTTTTTTTTCATTTTTGCCTAGTCATCTGTAAACAAGATCTATTAAAATAATTAAATGCAAATTTGGTAATTTCCGCAACATTTAACTCCAAAATAGCAGATTTTGTAAGAATGGGTATATTTAGCACTAAATTGGTTCTTAGCTTACTTTTGTCTAATGGCCTATTTGAAAGTCATCGTCTGAGGATGGGAAGTGTGAGCAGCCACGCTGCCAAATGTCCTGTGCGGTTCTCAGGTGGAGAAATGCATTTGTACCCTCACCTCAAATCAAAGAAGCATACATGGAGAATCTGCCACACTTTACCTTCTCTCCTTTCTGTGACAATGACAATCTATGGTTTCCCAGAATTCCTTTTGCTGGCACTGTGGCAAAGGACAAAGAGAGAATGGAAAAGTGCCATACCAAGATGCCAGGACTCAGGCAGCTTCTTCAAGACAGAGCCTTAGAGCCTCATGAATGTGAGCTGAGGCATTACTTTACTGGGCATGGCCTGGATCCCAGAACATCAGTAAGAAAGGCAGACAGATAAGGGAGGACCAGACAGAAGGGGAAGGGCAAGCCACACCTCTTTAAGTCCTGTGGTGCCTCCCCTCTGTCACAGAAAGCAGCCTCTGAGTCAGCGACACTTCCACCTGAACTTGAGTGTCCTGGTACTATTTATATCCCCCACAGTACCATGCTATGTATGCAGAGAGCTGCTTGGGAAAGATGCAAAAGGCTACAAAGGCACAAATTGGAGAGTCCCAGGAAGAAATATACTAAGTTCCCAAGTAATTCTGAAAGTGCACCCTGGGGGGAGAAAAGGAGGTTCCCCCACCTCTCCTAGACTGCACAGGAGCATAGCTATCCAAAGACAAACAAAACATTCTCCGGAGGCCTGGCTTTCTCTGTGTTCCTCAGATTTATAACCTGCCTTCACTTCTTTTCCAAATACACACTTCCTGCCTTGAATTTTAATAGTGTGTTGGGGGGTTTTTTGTTTGTTTTGGTTTTTGGTTTTTTTTGTTTTGTTTTGTTTTGTTTTTTGGTAGGACAGTTTCAATAATTAACACATTGCATACATTCTTCCTAGTGGTTA